>JASDQU010739037.1:21211-32347 GCA_032191745.1 Picea mariana
ATTTACCTTCACTTGATCCTCCTAAAAGTTTCTATCCAGTTAACCAATTTTTTGAAAATTTTGAATGTATGATTCAACAACATGAGCAAGAAGTTTGCAACATATCAAACATTGAGAAGAGGCACTTACAAAAGTTTATCACGGATGAAGTGAGAAAGACAACTCAACTAAAGTGCTCATTTCCAAAAATAGAAAAGTATATAAAAATGTTTGATAGAGAGTTTCCTATTTTAAAATCCCCCAAAAGGAAACATGTTTTCCCACATAGTGACTTATGTAATGTACTTTTTTAAAAATGAGAAAAATATCACTAGGAATTAGTTAGAGAATCAACCCCTAGATCACCTAAGGGTTGAGTTTAAGTGGTTATTATAACCAATTCCTAGTGACTTATGTAATGTACTTTTTTAAAAATGAGAAAAATATCACTAGGAAGTAGTTAGAGAATCAACCCCTAGATCACCTAAGGGTTGAGTTTAAGTGGTTATTATAACCAATTCCTTGTAATTGTATAAATAATAGAATCTAGGAAGTTGTACGGGCTTTTGGCTCTTTGATGTATGGCTTGTGAAGTAAYATTGTATTGGAACTATTTCTCAAACTTTGATTAAWGAAGAAGCCATTCATTGGATAGAACAYGTTTTTCAGAGGAGAATCATTGATGCAAGTCGAATTATATGGACTACTCTATAATTTGGTTTTTGCATAAACGTTTTGTAAGATCATTCTTATTGTTTACAAGATATCTTGATGCAATACTTAAGTTCTTTCAATTTATTTATTTCATCAATCTTCTATGCTAGGTTATATTTTTGTTTTCTGGAAAGCTCTTGTGTTGAGTCAAATATTTCATGTAGAACTATTTCTTGGAATTAAATGATGCATAATTATCTTTTCTTTGTTGTAATGAAAACTAACTTTCTTAATAGTGTTTCAATTCTCTTTTAATAAACAATAGTTTTAATTATTGGTTTGTTAATCTATAGAAAAAACTATAAAAGAAAATATAAAAGAAAACACATAGTAAAGCTCATCGAAAGGTTGTCGGGCCATTAATCCATAAGGTTATTCCACTCCAAACAAGGGAGAGTCTAATTAGGCCTCTCCATTGGGTTTAACCTTTGTTGTTAATTCCTGAACATTAAACCCCATCAACAGGTAGTTGTGGATCATTTCAGCAAAATTTATGTGATAATATCATGCAAAAAGGTAGTTTCGGTACGACAAGTCACACAATTATTCTTTGAGAAAATAAGGGTGCATTTTGGCTTATCATCATCAATCGTCTCTAACTCCAACTAGATTTCTCAACTACTTTTGGTAGGAATTATGAGGATTGATGGACACCAAGCTAAAGAGATGTATTTCCTTCCATCCATATACAAAGAAAATAAATTTCACCAAAGTTGAATTGTTGCACATCTCTAATCATAAACATCCAAATACATAGCATGCCAACATCTTATGTGTGAAGCATTGTTACAATTGCACATTATGTAGTGTGACAAGCACTTCGTATTTTGAAGTGTGTCTTGGATTTTTGTCAAAGGATCCATTATCCATTCTAGGTCCTATCCCCAAAGCAATGGCAAGGAGGTTATTGCACATGTGAAAGTATAATTTTTAGAGGCCATATCTATAAGATTCTTGATCAGGTTTGAGAAGCTTTACACAAATTTCAACAGAAACACAAGGCCCTAAATTGTCACCATTAAGCAAATTAAGTTTGCATGGGCTGTAGAGCTTGGGTTTACCTTCAAAATAAGTGCATCAAGGAAAAAGACAAGAAGATCAAGCCACTCAAATATCATCCTTATACTTAATCAAGTATATGGGATAGAATGTGTTTAAGTTGGGTCTACTAACATGAAAATGCATACATCCTGTGTTTATTGTGGATTACCTTAAGCTCTATGATCCATCAATGTTAGACGATGATGAAGAATATGTTTATCTTTATCCTTAAGAGTTGATTGCAGAAGTTGGCACAAAATTGGAAGAAACTATAGTTATTCACTTAAAAGAGAAAGCTACCAAACTAGGAACTCTAATTTTTTATCGGATTGGGCTAAAAGAATAGTCACCCCAAGCTAGAAAATGGTACACCTTAGAGTAAATTCAAGCAAGATTTTCACAATTATCAAGATAATTATTAGTGGCTAACTATTTATAAGCAAAGTCAAAGATCAACCAAATACTTCATTGGAAGAATCATACAAGATAGAGAAGTTCAACCTATAATACGCCTCAATATGAGTGCAAACTATAGTTCATATTGGCACGCATTAGAGTGAAAATCAAGGTTGTATGCACCCAAATTTTGACCCAAGTGCACATCCTTTGGCGCAGTCACTACTTAGTTTGATGCAGGCACAAAATTGTGGATGGAAAACTCAACAAGTAATTATGAATATAATCTCAATAGTTAATTGATCATCATAGATTTTCTCTTTGTGTTTCCATCTTCACAACCATTGTACATTATTGGATTCAGATACATGAACAATTGGATTACGAGTCATTATCTACTTTTTGAGCACTCGTATTTACACACCTTCAAAAGGGCAAAGGGTTATTGGTGGTGTGGTTTATTATTGGTGATAGATAGTTTTTAATTAGCATTGGCTTGATGTTATTCCATATCCTTGTACAAAACTCTTAATATAACGAAGAATTGCATCCTTGAATACTTCTTCATTCCCCTTATTTATCATTTCTCCATGCCCATCCCCCCAAGCCTACTCAACTACCCTCATTAATAGGCTAACCACCTCACCCTTAAGGCCCTAGGTAATAAATTGCAAAGGGTAAAAAGTCTTCAAACACATGCTGAATCATTAATATATTTGACATTTAAATCAAGATTAATGAGAACCAAATATACTTATTTATTGTCACCATACCAAGCAACCAACAAGTCAACAAATTCCTATCATGCCTTTAAATATTTTAAATTCATACAATATAATTTCTCATAAAATAAGCAACTAAATAAGTAGTTGATAATCCTAGTTAGCATCTAATTCATTAACGTAATAATACTAGTGTATCCACGTTAGGTATGTTTACATCACTAGCATAATACACGTACCTCACAATTGTACTAAATTAGTAAGCAAGCAATGCTTTTAATGCACGATTTTTGTGTCCACAATTAGGCATGCATGGAGATAATTAAAATAAGTGCATTATTTTCAATGATTCAATAAACATGTCACATAGATAATAACATAACATTTATCAAAAATGAACTAGATAAACATACTAAGCATAGTAAGGGATCTAATTACAATGCCATAAAAGTGAAGGATGACACAACCAATGCCTATCAAGATCTCAACAAGCCTCAATATCACCTCCAAAATCTTACCATCTTTATTTTTATCTCACATTCTCCCATCTCCTCCTTTACTACAAATGTTGAAATGTCGACTATATTGACCTAACTCCAAATATAACCCTAAGAGAAAAACATCAACTATATTGACTTAACTTCCCCAACAAGCAACCAACGAATGTCATCACATGTCTGGGGAAGCCTAGCCAAAATCAACTTGCTATAACTCCAAGTTTCAGAGAAAACATAGTGGGTAACACATTCACCTCTCCTAATAGAACCAAGGTCAGTACACTAACATCCAATTAACCTTAGCATTATAGCTATTTGACCCTAGCATAGCCCATTAACCTTTAGGTTAGTTCACCAATGGCTCACATAACACTTTCATGCAATAATCCATCATTATGTAATATTGTCCAATCAAACAATATATATATTCACTTACATCATGCATTGCATCTACATACATACATAGCATAAATCTTGATTTGGGAACCACATATTGAAAATTTAAACATTTTAATTACATGACCAAAATGGAATCATATAACTATTTTCATTATAACATGTAATAGCAAAAATCGTATATTATCAACACCTAAATAATATCAAATAGATCTAGATGTCCACATCAAATGTCTTCATTAATACTTAGATAAGTGCAAATTATGTTCTTGCTGCTTGAGGCCAAAATGTGTGGCATTACATGAAATGCCAATATTTTACACTCCCTTGACCTATTTCTTTCAAACCCAATCAAAGTGTGCAAGGACACCTTGCATTTCTTCCACTAAAAATTCCACCACTTTCAAATCTTTGTTAGTAAGATTTGCCCTTGTAGACATCCTATTTCATTTTCTAATCTAAGGACTTAGAGCTATATATATGTTACAATTATTCTTTCATGCAACAACTTAATAAAAACATTTTTCAAGGAAAACCTCGCAAAGACACCCAAGGGATACTTCTTTGCATTCATAAATGGTATTCGTGGTAAAGTCATCAATATAGAGTAATGCACCTCACCTATTAGCACAAAATTAACCGAGTGCTCAAGAACATTAATGACAACTAGTTGAGCTAACCTAATAAAGACATATTCTTGTACATTTGCAAAATATTTTATTTTTGTTTTTTAACAATCTGAATTCCACCCACTTCCTTCCCTAGCATTCACTATATTAAGAAAAGCCCAATAAAAACTAGCATTTTCTCATGTTACATATTAAGCAATTTATCAATAGAAAAATTCAACCTACAAGAGTTATATTTTTAGTTTAAATGTGAATTATATAGTTTTAAAACAATGAGTCATCTTTCAAAATATCACAATAAGCTAGATTCAAGTATCCAAAAATACCAAATATATGATATTACTCATAGACAATCTTGGTTACTAGAAAGGGACAAAATAATAAGAGCATTATATAACATGAAAAATAGTTCTCTTCTATGGAATTATAATAATAATTGTTATTTTTTTAAGGTCATGACCAAACCATACACCAAATTGGTGTATGAGACCCCCTTGTTTATGGGACAAGGGATCCCCTCCACACATCAATTTTGATTGTTGAAGTCTACAAAGGTATACATATCCTACCCCCTTCTGGATTTGAACTTGTGACCTCCAATGAGGAAACACATGTTCTTAACCATTAGGCCTTTTATAAATTCTAAACCATTATACATATATTCCATCTTCTCATGTAATAACCATCAAATAGAACAAAGTTAGAAATCAAATGGAACACTTAAAAAAATAAATAAATAATTTTATTTTTGGATGAGCTACAAATTGCACCTTTAATGTACAAATCCACTTTAGCAGGGAGGAACTTTGAACCTTGCACTCTCCTAAGAGCAATGCCTTTATCAATTCACCATGTAGTAATACCCAAATAACACTTCAAAATAACAAAATATAAACAAATTAAAAATATGCAAAAGGTACATCGATAAAAATAATTATCAAAGATTGATACCAAGGCTAGTGGTGATCAATTTCTCAAATTAAGGGAAGAATTAGCCACATGTCCCAGAAAACATAATCACCAAAGCTAGGCCTTTTTTCAAACACAATGACTCCAGCAAACTAAAACCTTCAACATTACAATCAATCAGCTACTCATTCTATGAAAATCATCTCAAATCACCTCACCAAGGGAGAATATCCACGCCTAACGATTGGACCAACATTTAAAGTACCATGCACTCTACCTCTTGATTCCCCCTCCCTCACTTAGCTACTAAGCCTTTATTAAAGCTAGATTATAACATTGTGTGCTGTTAAAATTCTTGATTCCCCCTCCCTCACTTAGCTACTAAACCTTTATTAAAGCTAGATTATAACATTGTGTGCTGTAAAAATAACAAAGGAAAACTCCCTTAAGAGCACATTTTCCTAGCCCATACAAATCAAAGAAAAACCCATAGACATGCTGCTAGAAAAGGCAGAACAGCTTACAAAAACAAATTATTTAACAAACTCCCAATACCACAACAAAAAAAGCAAGAAGATTGGGTCGGTACAAGAACATCAAGTAAAACAATGGAGCAAAACTCTTCATTTAAAGATCCTCAACCTAATTTCTTCGCACATCCCAAGCATATCAAAGGATGACAGTATTTTGGGCTAGTACAAGAGCATCAAGTAGAACAATGGAGCAAAACTCTTCATTTAAAGATCCTCAACCATAATTTCTTCCCACATCCTAAGCATATCAAAGGATGACAAAGTATTTGCATAGCAATTGTTGCAATTGATCAACATATTCAAGACCTCTTAATAAGTCTTGGTTACAACCTACTAGATCACTTTGAGAACTCCACCACATAGTGAAAAACTTATTGGCCAACTCTAAAGTAAAGGTGACATCTATGGAGGAAATAATCAACATATACATCGTTTGCTGGTAAGTGGAAATCTCTCATACCATGGATAAGTCCCAAGTTGAATTCATATGCAATGGTGTGAAATAATCAAAGGCATAAAGGGAGCGACCCTGTGCCCACAAGTAGTCATTCAAATCGAAGGATATGTTTGTCCTGTGTTCAGTCTTCCAAGTTTACTTCATCTCCATCATGTTTAGACAAAGAATCCATTTGGAATGCCAATCAATCACTATAATGTAGCACAAGAAGGCCATACAAAACCATATTAAGCTAAATTTCACATTAAAAATGCTTATTGAGAACAAGATTGTTGTTGCCTTGACAACATTATGCTGTATATGTTAATATAAATGAAAGAATTCTTTTAAAAAATCATATAATAAAAATCAAAAATAACATTAAAACCACAATATAACAACAAAATAACATTATAAAAAATATAAAGGCCGTGCCTATAGAAGCTATGTTAATTGGGTGTAATTCAAGTGGCTGAGAAGAAAAGTTGTTTCCTCCCCCACCTAGATTCAAATCCCACTTTGCAACATGTTTACTCTTCATAAGTTGATTATTGTTGAGACACTGACCTAGGCTTGAGCCTTAAAGAATCTAGTTTTAAGGTGCCATCCTTCAAATGAAGGGAAGTGACATGGATTTCCCCAAAAAATGCATTGCACAAATTAACAAAACAATATAAAGTATTTAAATAAAAAATGGTGAATTCCCCCATTTTAATGGGAATCAATAAATAATTCATTGCAAGTATAGCTAATGTCTTATTAAATTGGAAAAAAATATATAGCACTCCACAAAAAATCTTAATTATTGTTACATGCAAGGATGATGTCTATTGTCAGAGAACAAAGACTGTAAATTATAATCAATTAGTTATGAACACATATTACAAGATGGCTTGCACACTAACATGAAGGAATGCGTTATGATGAATGCAAATTTAATCGTTATAATATAATGTATATATATCGAGTTGCAATTATCATTAATATTTTAATTGTGCCCCTGCTGCTCGTGAATTATTTTCAATTTCAAATCATAGATGGAAAATTACTGGTAGGGCAACCTCAACCACGTGCAAAATAAGTACATATATCAATAGAGAAGCTTACGGTGTATAAACAAAACATGTAACCATAAAAGCTTGAAGAGAATTTGTAAACTCTGAACATTTTTATTTTTCAAGGAAAAACAAAGAAGGGGTGAGCACTAACGATATACAAGCATACACTAAAACTGTAGGGCGTCTTAGAAGTTCAAAGAAATAAACCTCTGAATCAGTAGCAACAAGTTTACAAGAGACCTGGTAAACTTCAAAAGCCATTATATTAACAGGCTTTGTCAAATAGTCAATGGACAATGCAATAAGCATCCGAAGGTTACAACTGAAAATTAGCATCCTTCAAAATGTCCCAGTCATAATAAGTATAACATAGATGGAAGTTCAGCCACAAGATATCTGTAAGAAGGAACAAAATACAGAGAAAAGGGATGAAATAATGTGATCTTGGTGTTTTTCCCACTCTTCAAATAGGGTTATATACATCAGCAAAATCAAGTTGCAATTCCCTCTAATAGCACCTCATCCATCATCAGATCAGAAGCAGAAAGACTGTTATCAGCACTTAGAAGACTGGCATCAGAGGGGAGAAGACCAGCATTAGGAGGTAAAGACCCCAACTGAGAAAGAACAGATTGCTCATCTGGGGTAGAATGAAAAGCAATTGGAAACTTAGTAACCCGAGGTTTGTCAGCCAAAATGTTCCTCTGTATCTTATCAAGCTGCACCATTTGTGGAGGTTCTTCTCGCAATTGCTCATCAGCATAGTCATTGTTCACATAATATCCAACTCTGATGAATTCTTGCCCCTGGTACGAGCAAGTCAACAATAACACAGTAACCCCAATAATGTCTTCATCGGGAATCTTGGATGGATCAGGAGGGTCTGCCTGTTTTGGAAGACAGCAGTGAGTCGAACCTTAGTAGGCCTAAAGCAAAAATCAAGCCCTAAGCTGAAAAAGGAATCACATGGGAATTAACAAAACTGCAGATGGCATTAAATGCATAACCACATAGAAACATACCTGAAAGACAAAGCGATAGTTGCCAACATTAACAGGACCAACAAGTACACTTTCTAGAACTTGATCATACTTCTCATCTTCTGCAGATCCCACATATGTCAACTTCCATTCCAAATCTGCCCACAAAAGTATCCAGAAGTGAGAACAGATATTCCCAACAAATAACAATTGGAACCGGGTAGCTTTTAGTTTTTAAAACTACACAAATAGAAATTCCATCTTTTGCTAAACTTGCATAGATCAAACATAGCTTAACTACAGAACAAGAAACCCCCTTTAACACAAACAATGTTATTACTCACACAAATTGATCAGCTGCATCATTTTTCAATGAGAACAAGGTTTAGGGTTCCCAACATTATAACATGGGCATACCCTGGAAAATACAGGCTGGCTACCTCAAGAACTCTCCAAACCAGTTACAAATACTTGTTCAAGCATTTATTGGCCATATTTCCAGTGTCCATTCCTACTATTGACAACAGGACACAATAATCTTGGCCACAATCTGTTTGACACAAAACAGCCCTCACCTCACTGATAATTACAGTCTACAAGGCAAAACATAGAGGTTCAAGTGCAGGCCCCCGAGATGATAGCTAACACATTACCCGTCTTCAATACTAACATTCTATAGCAATTATGTATGTTAGATGCATCACTTTAGCTTTCCTGTTAGTTTTCATATGGGCCTGTCTGTTTGGGAGAGTAAAGGCAATGTTAGCAATAAAATTATCCAGCACTAACGTTGCTTAAAGAACGTACATATTAGGAGTCTGTTAGACTTTGCAGTTTATTTGTTTGCACGGCTGTGTTAAAATCCTTCAAATGATAGATCAGACCAGGAAACATTTAGACTTTGCCACACTTCTAAATTCACCTGCATAAAATTACTGAAAATCCAATCCTAGGCATAGCCAACTACCATAAGCACCAAAGAGGATATATATCCACTGGATCAAAGTTAAATAACAAATGCACACATAAAACAAAGATAGTGCTTCAGCCGACAGGGTACTGATTCACTGGTGGGGTTGACAAAATGTTAAATTGTTTACTGGGGTTCCATTCTCAAAGTGATCTGCCCCACCCACATAAGATGAATTTCAAAAGGACAAAGCCAAGTACAAGTCCAAGGCAATGTCAATACATTGAAAACCCTAAACCTGGCACCTAAACCAAAAGAAATATGCTTGCTATGGCCGCCCTTCAGGGCATGTTCTTGATACACTTCCACCAACCCAAAAAACACGTTTTCTTAAATAATCAAGAAATGGATTTAACTGTTCCATAAAAAATAGGTTGAAAAAAATGATGGATACAGATCAGGTACATTTTTTACCCAAAGGAAAATCTCACAGAGAAACCCAAGGGACACTTTCCCAAATTCATGGATGGTATCTCTGGCGTAAACCCACTGGCATAGACTTAAAGCAACTAACCAAGGAGACTCAAACCAGGCAGCTGCTGATATAAAACTAGCCAAATGCCCAACAACATTGGCAGCAACCAATTGAGTTAACCCCTTGAGCTAGATCAGGCACATGTCTAATGAAAACTAAGCACCACATTAGGTAGCTACTCTAGTATATAAAGCAAGCCACACAACCACAACCAATTTCCAAGTACAAAACCGCAAGTAAACAAAAATGGGCATGTAGCAAACTGTTCAAACCACTAATCATATATATTGGGTTCCATTCCAAGTCCCTGTTACTGGGAAAACTAGCCAAACCCGGGCCTGCAACTGCAGATCTTTTCAAACAACTGCACCAGTAACACAATAGGAGGGACGACGGTATACATTATAAAATGGATGGAGAGCAACAGTATGGCCTCTGCACTATCCTCACTTTATTCAAACTGAAATGCCCAAATCTAAAATCTAGGAATGGTAAATCCATATACCCAAAAGCAACTGCAGGATAGGAGTAAATACAGAAATCAAATTGAGAAAAGAATCAGAGTAATCAAGGTAAGAGAAAGTACCATCTTTGAGAGGGGTGAGGCATTCATACGATATCTCAAACTGGAAGGGATTCAGAAACGCTGCAGGATTGTCCAGCACTGTAACATTTGTAATATTGACGGCGCTCATATTTATTCAATCCCTTGAATAACCTCAGCTCAGCTCGCCCAACAAAATGCAAACCCTCAAGACTTGGGCAAGTTTGCAACCTCCCTAACTTGACCCACCAACACAAAATACTTTAAACCCGTATACCTTGGAATCAAATGCAAATGCCCATCGACTGCCAAGAAGCTGAAACGTTATTATAAACCCACATTTACAAGCTGCAAATGGGTAGAAGAAATAGATGCAGAGGCGGGAAAGAAGCTGAAGGGTTTATTCCTTCGCCCTCCAAATGGAATAATACAATGAGAATTTTACTCTAAAATGATACCAACCGCCTTGATTACATGGGACAATGAATCTCCTTTGATTATATACTTATCCATGCCATGGGGATAACATGGATATCATGTCTCCACATTGGCGGGATCAGGACTTTCCAAAATGTTCCCGCCCATTGACCACGCTTTTGAACTTGCGTTGTTTTCTAAAAGCACAAGTGTGTTTTTGCTCGGGGCCGTTCTAGTGTGTTTTCTCGTGTCTTTCCTGTGTTTCTTTGTGTGCTTTCTCATTCATCATTTTGATGGCTCTCTTTTAGTACAGGACAGGACTGTGTCGCATTCAACCTGAGGTGTCACAGGATTGAATTCTGTAGTCGATTCATGGAGCCATTGATCTGAATATTCTCGATTTGCTGTGTGAAGCGTCGGAGGAAATATTCCATATTAAG
>JASDQU010739037.1:46478-61940 GCA_032191745.1 Picea mariana
GGATTGTGGTAAGAAAGAGGGGGTCTTTTTGCTAAAAGGTTGGCTTACTCTAGATCTATGCTAGTATATAATTGTTTTACCTTAATGACTATATGTTGAGAAAAGGAGCAATGTAATTATGTGAGTAATGCACCTAGATGATGGACCATACATAACTCGTTCAAAAAGTCAAAATTCTCATGAATATTTGTTAGGGTCCCACACTAACTCCCCTAGTTAAGGGAATATGGTGTTACTTAATGTATAGTGGTTGTCTTTATTAAATAAGGTCTACTAGGTAGTTAGAGTGTGTAAGTAATAAATGTAAGGTGACCTCATTAAAGAAGGTCAACTAAATAGTTGATGTGGCCTTACTAATGAAGGCCCACTATGTGGTTAAGGTTTTGATAGATAGAAATTATTGATAGTAGTAGAAGCTATGTCGTGGAGTGTCAAGTGATTAATTCTGTATTGGAGCTTTTCTTAATAGGAGGTTGTCCCCTCAAAGAGGCAAGTGAACATTGCTTCCTATTCAAAATACCAATAAAGGTTTGCTTATCGTTATTGTATTTTATTTGTTTTTCGCGGGTACACTTATGTCAATATTTCTATATGTTCTCTATTTCAAAAATCAAGGTACACCACAAGTGGTATAAGGGCACTTTCATGTGCCGGTACACACTCAATTTTTAGAGAATTTTTGTTAGGCTAGAGACATGTTCTAGTATTTTTTAACACAATGATATGTCATTCAACAGGTAAAACTATGGTTGGGAAGCATACATGCAAAGAATATGAGTGGGGTCACCTAATTGGATGCCCTTGTACACCTTTATTTGTACCTAGCGAGTAGTGCCACACTAGACAACATATGTATATGGATTCAATCTTCCACATACCCTCAAGTATAGTAGAATTCCCTTAGGCACACTTGAAACCATCTTTACATCAACATCTCTTGTTGTTATAGTACCTTGAGCATAAAACTTGAGAAGATCACTCCTCTCGTATGAGACAATTGGATTATGTGACTAAGGGTATAGTTTATCCTCCTTACTTAACACTATGAAAGACCAACCATGTACTATTGTTGGAAACCTTTAGGTATATTAGGGAGCTAGAGCATCTGACACTCCTTTATTCTTAGGACCCTACAAAACCCTAGCCTTTATATCATAGGGAATGTAATTCCTACATAACTTTGAATATCAACAATTTGAGAATTATGATAGTACAATAATACTCAGGTATGAATAAATACTATGTAGATGCTCGAAAAAAGATAAAAATAAAAATGCTCAGTCAAAACATATCATTGTGGGAGACCTATCTCAAAAGACTCATCCTGTGACATTGATCGTGTTGATATAGCTCTTGACACTTCAAGTGGACCCCATGGGCCTAAGCTAGACCCGACCCTTGCCAATGGCCTATCTCAACAACATCCCCTCGTAGTGTCAATTGTGTTGATTTGCTTCCCTAGTAACTCTTCAGGTGGTCCCCATGGTCCCATGACTCATATTATAAACATGTCAAACATGGAAGAAACAATGAATGTCATAATGCTAATAAATAAGTGTCTCACATAGACAATTGATGCAACCAGGACCAACTTCAAAACCATGTGACTGTCATCAATGGGAAACTCTCACTTTGTTTTAATAAACTTGACAAGCTAGAGGGTAAGCATAATGATGGTGAAAATTCCATAAGTGAAGGCTCTTGCAATTGCAAGCCCCTTCCCAACCATTCCCTCAATATGTTGCATCGATTATCTAAGGTGGATCTGAATAAGTTTGATGGGTCTGATTTGACAAGATGGGTTAACCAATTGGATCATTACTTTTCCCTTCATGATACAAATGATGGTATATTAAAAATCTTGATAGGAGTTTTATATATGGATTGACAACATTGGCATTGTTGTAATGGTATAAGAAAGCATCTCCGAGATACATTGCATGGAAGTAGTTTGTGAAAGCTCGTTTCATTGTCTTTGAAAAGTATACTAATTTTGTAGGATTATTTACCAAATTGTGTCAAACAAGTATGGTGGAAGAATGTATTGATGCTTTTAATTAAGCACTTGGCAATCACAACAAAAAATATGATTAATGAAGTTTCCAAGCAATGTTTTAATAAATGGTCACAAGGAGGACATGAAATCCCACATTGAGATGAACAAGGCAGCTACCTAGTTGGAGGCCTCTTAACTAGCTCGTTGTGCATAGGTGGCGACATATGCCTAGTCAAATGCCCAAACTTTGTTCCACAACCACACCAAAACTTTGTGACTCTTCAACATCTTGCTCCATGTTCAAGGTCCATAAGTTAACGCGTATAAAAATGAGGAAACGTCAACTCAAAGTTCTCTACTATGATTGCAATGATAAATATTTCCTCTGACGTAATGTAAGGAACAAAAATTATTTATGGTCATCTTCGAGGACATTTCTAATGATGAAGTTGACTAGTTGACTCCGTAGGAAATCACACCTCCTACAGAGGGCATCCCACTCTGGGATAGCACTATGCAGAACACCAAATATCCTTCACGTCTTGGTTGGGATTTCATCTCCTCGGATATTAAAGATGGTTTTATATATCAAGCACATGAATGTGATTGTCTAAATAGACGTTGGCAATACCCACAATTTCATTCATCATTGCATCACAAAATAAACACACTACTATATCCATGTGATTAACAACTTTGAAATCATGATTGCAAATGGGGAATCTGTGAAATGTGGCATCAAGTGTGACAATGAAACTCCAAATGGGTGATTATTTCTTGAAAACTCGCATGTTCACCATTGAAATGGGAGGTTGTGATATCTTTTTTGGGTGCATAAGGGTTGAGAACAATGGGTCCCATAACAATGAATTTCTAGAATTATACATGAGTTTCAAGAAGGATGGGCATTGCTACATTCTTAAAAGTTTCAGAGTGGGCTCTTCAAGAATGGTCAATTCTCATTGTATGGAAAAGCTCCCAAAGAAGGGTCATTCAAGCATTATTGCCTAATTCTATGTCATCTGTATCCTTGAGGACGCTTCCACATTCGTTCATATTGACTTGCAATTGGTTTGGACTAACACCAATGAGTCTTTGAACTTCCCCATGGACTACCACCCTCACTTAGTGAGCATGATCACAATATCCCCCTTATTCTCTAGTAGTCACGATTCTAAAAAATAAGGCACTTGGCACATGTGTCATGATTTTCACACTCTTAACAAATTAATAGTGAAAGATAAATTCCCCATTCTTGTCATTGACAACCTCTTGGATAAGCTACATGGAGCATAGTTCTTTACTAAACTTGATCTTCACTAGGGTTATCACCAAATTATATTGAAGGCAATAGATATTCCTAAGACTACTTGGTGATGCCATTAGAAGTTCTTAGTGATGCATGTTGGTCTTAGCAACGAACCTTCCACATTTTAGAGTTGCATGAATAAAATCTTTCTCCCCCTTTTGTGCCATTTTGTACTTGTCGTCTTTGATGATATCTTGATCTATGGAAAAACTTGGGAGACACGCGTGGATTGAGACTTGCAAATCCTCTACAATCACCAATAGTTCATCGAGCATTTTAAGTGTTCTTTTGGCGCCTTGAAAGTAGAATATATGGGCACATTGTCTATCTCACTAGAGTGTGTGTTGATCCTAAGAAAATATAGGCAATGAAAGATTGGCCTTGCCCAAAGACTCTCAAAAGTTTGTGTGGATTCCTTGGCCTCACTGGTTACCATAGGAAGTTTGTGCAAAACCAAGGTAAAATTGCAATTCCCCTCGCCACTTTGCTCAAGAAAATTGCTTTTGGTTGGAATGAGCTACAGAACAAGTCTTACCAGATTTAAAAGAAGTTATTTGTACTACTCTTATCCTATCCATGCCAGACTTCAATAAGTCCTTCATCTTAGAATGTGATGCATTGGGAAAAGGAATTGGGGTGATGGTAATGTGAGAGGTATGTTTGTTGGCTTTCATCAATAAACAATTGTGTGATAAAAACTTGGGCAAATCAAGCTATGAAAATGAAATGGTGGTTATTCTTCATGCAATTGATATATGGAGTCTTTACCTGATTGAGTGTCATTTCTAGATTGAGACAAACCATTGTAGTTTGAAAGACTTCTCGGAACTGAGGTTGTCCTCACTATAGTAGCAAAAGTGAGTCACCAAAATGTTAGTCCATGATTATGAAATCATCTACAAGAAAGGTAAGGAGAGCGCAGTGGTGAATGTTTTATTAATGGAGTATGAGGAGGAAAGCTCCATATTTGTTTTATATTTACTAGTGCCCAATTGGATAGAGGAGGCACATCATGGATGGTTGGTGGATGCTTAGATCATTCGACCTCTTCTATAACTCCAAGCAAACCCACATACACAACAAGGCTATACTTGGAGAAAAAAGGCATTGTGGTATAAAAGGGTATCTTTTTAGTCCAAAATTCAACATTTAAATTAACAATGTTAACTAAGTTGCATTCCTCTCCCACAACAAGTCACTCGGGGTTTTAGAAAAGATATGAATGGATTAAGTGTTTGTTCTTTTGGGAAGACATCCACACCTTTGTGGAAGAATGTGACATATGGAAAAGGAACAAGAGTGACATGGTGAAGCCTTCAAGAGCATCACATCATTTACCAATTCCTACAATAGTTTAGACTAGCATTTTCATGGATTTTATTGTGGGGTTACCTAAAGAAAGAAACAAATCAGTCAACATGGTGATCGTTGATCACCTTTCCAAGTGTGCTCACTTTTGTGCCTTGCAACACCCCTTAAGGCCTCAACAGTTGCACAAGTCTTCATGGAAAATGTTTTTAAACTCTGTGGCATGCCTAATTCAATTACGTCAAATCATGATCCTATATTATAGCGAGAGTTGTTTAAACTACAAGGAAACCAAGTGAAAATGAGTACGACATATCATCTTCAAACAAATGGTCAAATAGAAGTGTTGAATAAGTGTTTGGAAACTTATTTACAATGTTTTGCCTTGGAAAGGTAGGCATAGTGAGTTCAATAGCTACCCCTTGCAAAATGGCGGTACAATACCACCTATTATGGTGCTATCAAAATATCACCCTATGAGGTGGTCTATGGACAAAGCCCCCATCAATGGTCTCATACCTACCAGGAACATCCAAGGCTGAGGAGGTAGAAAAATCCTTGAATGTATGTGTTAACATTCTCCATACACTCAAGGAAAATTTGGTGTTGGTTGAAAACAAAATGAAGCAATGGGTCAATCAACATCAACCTAAGTGCCACTTTGAAAAAATGTAGAGTTTTTGAGATACCTGCACAAAAGATCTAGCTAACAAACAAACATACACAACTTGCAAATGGTTAGAAGAGAAGACAAAAAAATGGAGGAAAGAATGAAATAATTTCTATTAGCCATATTCCACACTCAAAGAGTGAATAATTTACAATGGATATAAGCTACATGAGTAACTAATGCGCCATAGTAGTGATATAGAGAGATCTAGACACTCACTAACAAACACTAGAGTGAATTGCCACCTAGTCCTAGTTAATTGATCCATGCAATCATCAGTTAATTGAGTCACATGTGTGGAAGTAAGAGAAACACATGCAACTACTAGTGATAAAATCGAGGTTTCCATGCATGAGTGAATTCCACTAGTCTAACTGAGTGTAACCGACTCTAAACTAAAGAGAAGCGCCCTATTTTGTAGGGGAATATTTTATAGAGAGAATATTATCATCTAAGGANTACACAACTTGCAAATGGTTAGAAGAGAAGACAAAAAAATGGAGGAAAGAATGAAATAATTTCTATTAGCCATATTCCACACTCAAAGAGTGAATAATTTACAATGGATATAAGCTACATGAGTAACTAATGCGCCATAGTAGTGATATAGAGATATCTAGACACTCACTAACAGACACTGGAGTGAACTACCACCTAGTCCTAGTTAATTGATCCATGCAATCATCAGTTAACTAAGTCACATGTGTGGAAGTAAGAGAAACACATGCAACTACTGGTGATAAAATCAAGGTTTCCATGCATTAGTGAATTCCACTAGTCTAACTGAGTGTAACCGACTCTAAACTAAAGAGAAGTGCCCTATTTTGTAGGGGAATATTTTATAGAGAGAATATTATCATCTAAGGAATCGTTCTCAATATTGGAATATCAAACTTAGGAAAATAATTCTAGGTGAGTGTGTAATATCTCCAACACCTCCCCGGAACACTACTAGGGTGTACATGATGAATGGGTCTTGAAAACCAAGGCCATGTTAGGTACCCATTGTACAATGCATCCAAGAATGAAACATTGAAAAAGCTAGGAAAGAGGCATAAGAAAAAACAAAAAAATGAGAAGGAACAAAAAGCAGTTGCTAAGCAACTGTGTCCTTCACTCCATGAAGACCTCGCAATTGTGCAAGTTCGTGCTCGTTGAATATTTTGTTGAAGATGTAGATGTCTGGACAGATCCGATGAAGTAGATGCACTAGTGAGATGTCCACACATATCCACTTTCTCTTTTTGTAATGGAGAAGATCCAAATGAAGTTTGGATGAAACTTTGAAAATCATGCGGTCGTTTTCAAAAAAATGTTGAAATTTTGTTGATTTTAAAATGTCATAACTTCAGTTCTTGGACTCCATTTCAGACGATTTGTTTTTTGAAATTAGTTATTTTTCCGAGAGGAATTCAAATGCCTAATTTGTTTCTGCAAATTCTGCTCAGAAAATGTTAGAATTGAATCTTATTTGTTCGGCTCCCTTTTTGGCTCCTAAGATGCATGCAGGGGAGTCTCTGGATGCGGCTCTTGGGATGCATGAATGGCGCATGAAAAAGTGTCTTCATGCAGCTCTTGATATGCATGGATGATATATTCTATATGCGATTCAAAAACTAGATATGAAATGGAGTAAACATCATCTTCAATGAATGTAACAAAAAGCTGTGCAGATACCTATGTAGAAGTCTCTTCAAACTGAGAGGATTGATCTTACAATGGATTTTCTACTTGCTCTATCTTGTCAACCTTTTGCATGAAATCTTCCTTATTCCCAAATAGAACCTCCAATCTAGTCCATAATTCATTTTGAATCGAGTCTTGTGATTCATCATATACTTGGTGGAGAATTTCAGGAGAAATAGACAAGCAAATACATCATATGGCCATATCTTGTCTATTGAGAAAGTATTTTTTCTCATTGATGAAATCAATATCTACTTCCATTGCCATGGTTATTTGATATAAACCTCTACTTCTGAGAATAAGTAGAATCTTTGGCTTCCACTCCAAATAGTTATGAGGCATGAGAAGTATTGTCGGAGAGTAATCCATCTTTTTTATTGCTTTGCTCCGTCTTCGGTACCTGCAAAAGAGTGTTGGTGTCGATCTTTGCTAGCGTCTCGTGGGATATAATACCATGTAGAGTTTAAGATACCTACACAGAAGATCTAGCTAACAATCAAACGTACACAACTTGCAAATGGTGTGAAGAGAAGACAAAAAAATGGAGAAAAGAATGAAAGAATTTCTATTAACCGTATTCCACACTCAAAGAGTGAATAATTTACAATAGATATAGGCTACATGAGTAACTAATGCACCATAGTATTGATCTAGAGGGATCTAGACACTCACTGACAGACACTAGAGTGAACTACCACCTAGTCCTAGTTAACTGATCCATGCAATCATCGGTTAAGTGAGTCACATGTGTGGAAGTAAGAGAAACACATGCAATTGTTGGTGATAAAACTGAGGTTTTCATGCATGAGTGACTTCCAGTAGTCTAACTGAGTGTAATTGACTCTGAACTGAAGAGAAGCGCCCTATTTTGTAGGGAAATATTCTACAGAGAGAATATTCTCATATAAGGAATCGTTCTCAATATTGGAATATCAAACTTAGGAAAACAATTCTAGGTGAGTGTAATATCTCCAACAAAAAAGAGATCAAGTGTTCCTTCATCTCCAAACGCAGTGACCAACTTGATGAGAATTGCGACCTTGAAATAAAACTTTGTCCCTAAAAACCCATATTTTTGCATCAAAAACACCAAAATCAACTTATGAGTCAAAAGTGGTGTTATCGGTAGCACCCCCTTTTGGGGGGTTAAATTTACAACTGTTTCCAACCATGGTTTTAAAAACCCATAATATTGTTAATGAAAACCTTAAAATGAACCCTTGAATTGAAAACCAGTGCTACCAGTAGCACCTTTTTTCAGGAAAAAAATTACTTGTTTGAAACCACGGCCTTAACAATTGGTACCATTGCAACCAAAATCTAAAATTAACCTTTGAATCGAAAATTGTGGTGCTAGTAGCATTTCTTTTTTCGATATTAAAATGACAATTTGTTCGAAACCATGGCCTTAAAAACTAGTACCATTGCGACTAAAATTTTAAAACTAACCCCTGGATTGAAAACTGGTGCTATCAATAACATCATTTTTTCTAGGCTTAAAATTGCAACATTTTTTAAACCATGGCCTAAAAAACAAATACTATTGCAAACAAAACCATAAAATCAACCTTAAAATGTCCACTCCTTTAGGGTTAATTTAACACTTCAATCACCAAACAACAAATAATGGCATGACAATATCACTCTATAATTTAAAATTTTAGCATCACTTCCAAACATTTTTTTTACTTGTTAATAATAAAAAAAATCGATATGAATTGGAAATTAAACACATATTATTTTATAAAAGTGTTGTTGCATTATCCATATTCAAATTAAATAAGCTAAGAAATCTTATTCATAATCAACTCATGTAAGCTAAGTAACATAGAAATGGTTCATAACTTCATGGAAGATCATATGCAAGTTCAAACACTCCTTCAAAGTTACATATAAACATCATATTAATGAAAAATACAGAAAATGTTTGACACAATAATTAAATCTCATTCATGGATTTGAACACACTATTAGAATTAACATTTAGAGGTATGATTGGATAAAGATGTAGATGAATCGTATTTTTCTCTATTATCGATGAGTGCGTCATTTGTAGGGATGATTTTAAGGATGGAAATTTATATTAAAATGTAGAAACATGGGCTAATCTTACTAGTCCTTAATATGCAAAATGTAAAATATTTGGCGATAGTTTTGTAAAAATATTCAAATTTCTAATAAGTTTATATAGTTTCTATAAAAGTTTGGCGATTTTTAAGGTAAAATAATTTTAGTCTATGAAATTTGGGCGAATCGTTTTTATAAAAAATGGAAATTGGCGAATCGTTTTTTTTTGGAAAACCATGGAAAATTAGTCCATTTGTGAAATTTAGCCCCTAAAATCATCTATGATCATTTCAGTCTTCATATACACCCAATATTTCATATGTTAGAAATCTTATGGATTTATGACTAGGTTAACCAAACTCCGTCTTGCAATTGTTTCTTATGCCAACAACCTCTTGATAACCTATGCAATCATTTGAAACACCCTCAATGGGTGAAAAAAATAACTCTTCATTGACACTAAGTGTAATTAATTCTTATTCTTCACTTTTTTTTTCAATTTTGGGGAGCATTGATTAAGACTTTGGAGCAATTCCCAAGGTAGCTTAAGGGTTACTAAGGAGACATTAAATAGGGAGCTTCTAACACTTTAAAAGTTAGCAAAATTTTCCAATCTTCATCCTTTGTGATTTTTTTTAAGAACAAGCCCTAAACCCTATAAGTTTTTTCATATTTTTGGTGAACAAATTAGTCTCTTTTTAAAATCTTATTTAGACAAAAACCTTAGAATTTCTAGTTGTTTTTTTGTGGGGGACACCCTATTTTTAGTGTATCTTAGGGAAAATAACTCCAAAAAGGTGGGGGGAGAAAGGAAATAAAAAAAACAAAAAAAGATAAATCAAAATTGCTTTTGAAATAAAAAATAAGCAAAATAAATAAAATTATTTAGCAAAAACAATAAATCAATTAAAAAAACCAGAATTTAAAAAACATTTAATAACAAAATGAAAAAAAGGGATCCCATGGGGAAGATAAATGCTTGACATTTCCCTACTCACCCCTTCTCCTCCACCACTGTTATCGGATAAATCGGTAGATGCAGAGACTAATAGATCTCACTAGATCCACCTGGATCTAGAACAAAACATGACATGACATGACTCTTTCTCTAAGTTGCAGTCATTGAATCTACTACTAAGAAGGAATGAGTGACATACCTTTATATCGCTTCATTAGGTCTCTGTTGTTCCCGCTTCGCTCCGGTGCTCTTGTGAAATCAGGTCCAAGACTACACAAACCACCCCAAGTGAAGATAGAAAAGTATATTCAATGTCAACCTATGCATATGATCAAGGATTTATGCAATAAAATAAGAGTGATTTTATGGGAAATGGACATGCGACTGTATTATTTTAAATGAAAGTAAAAGATACAACCAGATCGCCTTGATGTCGCAAGCTTCCTTTCAGTGACCCTTGGTTCCAACACACACACTTGCTCTACATTTGCATGAAGAAGATCCAATACAACTTGATAGACCAAATAGAGTCTTCAAGCTTCTATCTGAGTAGATTTCTTCACGCAATTCTTTCACCAATTCTTCATTCAATCTTGCTTAACCTTTTCCATGAGAAACCTTTCAATATATAAGAGAATGAGAGATGGTTACATGGATGAGGATGATCCCACTAAATTTGAGAAGTCAGTAGGATGCCAACCATGCGAATGCCAACTCATTTTCTAGAAGATTCCCTTCTAGAACCTTTGTGACCTCTTCTGTTTTCCAAGCTTTGAAATAGGTTCGCACCCTATCTATAGAGCAGACTGCAAACAGTTCGCACCCTAAGTTTGGGTTGCCTACAAGAATGAAGGATTTTCGCACCCTATAACATAGGCAGCCTGCGAACTCATTTTAAAAATGTGTTTTTGGGAAGAAGACAACAGTCACTTTCCTCAGGAAAAAAGTCCTTGTGGGAGCCTGAATACATCACTTGTAGAGACATCACCAGAGTGACCAAAATAATGTGTAACAGAATACCCCCCAAAGTATGAGGCTGGAACTTGTGACAGCCGAAATACTTTGTAAAATGTGTGTGTGTGTCAGAAACAAGAAGTGCACCTAATCGGAAACCTGTAAACAACCAAGCATCTGCAGAATATAATACCAGTTCCGAGGTAGGGATTCCCATGCTTAGATCACAAATGAATGGAATCATAAACGTAGGTCATGGCCACCAATCATACACCATGGATCCATGTCGTCAGAATGCTACATAGCCACCAGGAATACACTGTGGATCTATGTGAGAAGACTTGAACTAAGACATAGCCATGTGACATACAAAGTGGATCTATGTGCCGATACAAATCATACATACTCAATCGTAGCCTGGATAAAAAAGATGAGACCCAGGGTCTTCAATCCCGTCACCTAAAAGTACGAATCTAGCCATGTGATTACATGTGCTGAAGTCGAACATGGTAGAAACCACTTGATTACCGGTCATTGATGAAAATCGTTAATAAGTGCGAGGGAAATCACCATTGATGTCAATGAATTTCAAGGTATCGAAGTACAATCCGAACGAATGCGAATGAATGAGCTAAAGTCGAGCACTCAACAAAATCTCTCAATCAGGGATCAATGATGTGAAACCCCTGTCGAAAGCGAAGAGACCTGCCATTAAGGCATGCAAGTTCCAAGGTACTAAATGATTTCTAAGTCTCATTCCTGGATAATGAGTTGGAGTCGATGGAAAAAGACTCGTCACAGGAGGGCCTTGATGTATCCCCCATCAATGACATGAAATAAGCAATAGATTTTGAGGGTGAAACAAAGTATGAATAAGGGTTGAAACTGATACAGGGAAGGCCGACATAGTAAGAATGGACAACTACAGATGGTCGACTCAATAGAGGGCTCATTCGAACTTCTCTTGAACATATGAATGACACGACCATATGAATGGCAAGTCGAATGAGAGACAAATGGATTTCCCAACCCGGATTCAAATGATGAATAGGGGGTGTCATGTTCAAGAGCGACGCTTACTGCCATTAGTATGAATACGAAAACATATCCCTTTCCCAAAATTTCCCCCACCATCTCTGGCGAGTACCTCTTTATTTTTACACAAGATCGAGGAGGATAACATATGCTTGTCGATGTAAGCTCATCCTCCGGATGAGTCCCTCGGAGTATATTTAACGAACCTTAGGAAGGAGTGGTTCGGTCCCATTACGGGTCTTTCGATGTTTGTTTAACGAGTCCAAGGATAGAAAACTCGAGGGTTTTTCATGTTTTGAGAGTCTGAAAAACACTTAAAGAGAACTCTCCCAGTTCCTTTTTCGTAAAGTAGTCTGATGAGACCGAAAAAGAGATAAACTATTGCTCAATAGACATTTTCTTCAAATACTTTAACGAGCGTGAAAAGAACAAGGTCGCTCGACAATCTTTTCGTTTTTATGGAGCGTGAAAATAGCTTAAAGGATACTCCCTTACATTCGTCGTTTTCGTGTTACCATGACGAGTAGGAAAAGACAAGAAAAAGTATACTCGGTTACGTTCTCATATATTTTCGAGCACAAGAATGAACGAAGACTGAGCTCGAGGTTTTTCCTACAAAAACCTTAAAAAAGTAGTCGTACATGCGACAAAAAGAAAAAACACCCGTACCCCCTCGTTTGGACTTCGAAGTTGCTATATCTGTGAAAAAACATACTCCCAAGGCTATTAGGGTATTAGGTTTAATAAACAAAGCAATAATATAAAAAATCAATAAGAAATAGTAAAAAGTGAATAAATATGGGTGAAAAGGACTTTTTACCATTTCATTGTTACTTTGCCCAAAAACTTGTCCAACATACCGCATTTTCCCCCAAATTTCTTTGCTCGATTGCGGGAGGCACAAGCGATCATTCGACGAACGGTTTCAGCCAACGAGGTAATCTCTCGATTCTCCAACTTTTCCATGGTTTATTTTTGGTTTTTATTGGCAATTTTTAAAGTTTTGAGTCCATTTTAGGGTCGGAACATGCGCTCAAGCATTCTCGCAGGTGGGCTTTAGGGCACCTGTGAGAATCTCGCACTGTGCAAAAGGTTCACCTGCGAGGGTCGAAAAATGAATTTTAATGTGTGGTTTTGCTCAATAAAAATTATGCAAGAGTTTAAAACAAGTTGCTAACTTCCCTCTCATGGCTCTTTTGCAGGTGTTTGACCATCACGATGTTGGAATGGAGAGAAAGAGAACATGAGGAGGATGATGCCATTGTCGGGAATGACTCGGGTACAGTCGCTGCCCTCTGGGAATGTGGGCTCTTGAAAATTTTCAAGATCCCGGGCATGAGAGCCCAACTCAGGTTGTTGAAATACCTGGTCCACATGTGGGACGTGGATCAACAGTTATTTCACGTGGGAGTCCATACGCTGACACTAGATATCGAGGATATCTATTTTCTAACGGGGTTGTCACGACGTGGATACCATGCTACTTTGACCGAAGGTAGAGGCGACAGACTTCCTATGAGCGAGTATGTTCGCCAATATTGTGTTCCCGAGGCAAAGAGAAGCAAGGGTAAGGTTGCCATTTGGGGGGTCCAATATTTGACCCTACGAACTATCTTGTTTACTATTTCACGCATGGCTGGGAGCGCGGCTCCGCACATGGCTCTCCAGAGCTATTTCCAATACACCATAGAGTGCACAGAGCCTCGGGTTTTTAACTGGTCAGACGCAGTTCTCCGCAGTATGAAGAGACAACTGATGAAGTGCAGAAAGGGTGACTTGAAGCAGTTTGGGTACGAGTCACTTTTGGTGTCATTTTTCCTCGAGAGGGTCCCACTGCTGCGACTACAGGTTGATTGGGGTTTACCGGCCCCACAGGATCCGAGGATGCTGAGGTGGTGGCTCGACACGTAGCAGGGCCTATAATCAAGTATAATGATTCATTTTTTGACTGGTTGAGGCCCCAGATGTTATTGATCGACGACTATGCATATGCCAGTTTGGATTTCCGAGGGGATCCGGATTTGGTCCTGCCTGAGGATGCTCAGTGGGGTGACTTAGGTGAGAAGTACACATTTTGTTCTTTTTAAATGTTTTTGCAAATTTTATCATATGAAATGTTTTTATATTTATCCAAGGACTAATCAAAAATTTTCTTTTTGATGACACAGATGTGGGGCCGTATCGACCTCTAGGAACATCTCCCATTCAAAGGCGAGGAGAAGCGGCTCCAGTGGCGAGATGGGATGCCGAGGACTACGAGGCAGTGGAACAAAACTTAGAGGGGTTGACTGCGGATGTCCTAGACATTGCTATTGGGGAGATCCTGAGACGTTACTAGCGCCATACTGTGGGCGTGTCCGAGTCTCTCATTCGACTGCTTCATAGGGTAGCCCGAGCAGTTGTGTGTTATCGTGAGCGTCATCCGTGATGCTATTTTGTAGAAGCTATGGGCTTCGTATTTTGAGATTTTGATCCTTGGACACAAACTTTTTATAAAAACTTTTGATCGTTATATACATATATATGACTTCTACCAGCTTATTTTGTGTCGTGTTATACATGTGATGTGTGATTGGTTTATAAATGTCCCAAATGTCTGTCTAACACATAGTTAGCTAAGGCATCAGTGAATGTATTTAGACATCTAGGAATGTGCTGATATTCGATATAATCAAAATAACGTTCCAAGAGGCGAATTCGTAAATATGCCCATAATAAAGTAGGACTTCGGATAGCATAGACATTACTTAATTGTAGTACTACTAGCTGCGAATCGAGTCGTATAACCAGGTGGCGGATATCAAGCGAAATAACATCGATCAACAATTCGATGAGGACGTTATATTCTGCAATATTATTGGTTGCACAACTGAGGCACACACCTCGTAGACTGATAAGTTTGTTTGTAGGGGCATAAATTTCCCATGCAGCAGAAGCAAGGTTCTGAGTACTACGGCTAGCGCCATCGATGAAGCCAATGTGGGGTGGCGAAGACTTCGACATCTGGAAACCAAGCACAATGCAAGATAAGTGGTCGAGGGCAGAGACCAAATAACGAAAAAGAATACTAAAGTAACACACAAAAAGTATGACACAATAAAATAAAAGCACTCATGCACAGGTGATCTTAAGCATAGTACTTCTTTAAGTACAACCCATTTATGGGTTCACTCAAAGGGATATCGTTGTAGTCCACTAACTCGTAATCTCTCCTTTCTCCAAAACTCATTTGACGATATAAGGACTTTGCCACATAGCTTCAAATTTTTTGGCTCCTAGCATATCCCGATCTTGTTCGTAAAGGAGAACCATATCACCTTCGAAGAAAACGCATGGCTTGACATGTTTGTCGTATTGGGCTTTGACGCGTTTCTTCTGGGCTTCTATAACTAGGGTGGCATCGTGACGGGTTTCGTCTAATTGCATGAGATACAACAGACGTTCTTCTTCGGCAGAAGTGTTTGGGAGAAGTTTGACGA
>JASDQU010739037.1:78328-88566 GCA_032191745.1 Picea mariana
AAGAGTCTCTCTTAGACAAAGTACATTCTTCTGTTTGTTCATCAAGCTCTGGGATCTAATATGACCTTAGGAAGCTGTTCTCGCTACATAGAGTTGTGTCCTCCTTCGTTTGGTTATTCTTCCAAACATATGGAGAGTTTGCGTTGCCTCCTGCATCGTGAACTTCTATCAATGCCATGCTGCCCGATTCTCATCATTTGTCGTGATATTGTCCAAGGGAAGTTTTTACCAAGCCTGAGTTGGCCCATCTACAGTTTGTCTCTTACCCTCATGCTTGACCATCCCAAAAGTCCAATCAAGTCTTTGTTCGAATTCAATGAAGCCTCCAGTCTGATCATCAAGATCCTCTAGTCCATGACCGACGAGCCGTCGAAGACCTTTGGGTAGTGAAGTCGTACACTCATATTACACTCCTACCCGAGTTTTGAAGATTTTGAAGTTGTTGCTCGAGCTCTGAAGGCCTCATCTACAACCATCAGGCCTTATCATCTTCTAGAAGATGGATACTATACATGTATATATTTTTTATTTTGAGATGTAGATCCACTATGTATTGCTCGCGACTACACTTTATATAGTTATATGACATGGATCTACAATGTATTTGATTGGTAGCCATGATTTTATTTCATCCCGAGCATGGGTATGCCCGCCTCGGTGAGACAATTTTTATTTTTGCAGATGGCACCTCCCGAATTCTGGTCCCTGGGCTCACTGGTTTGGTACGTTGATAAAGATTGATAATGTATTTCGGCCATCAAATTCTCTTTTGACCTCACACATTAGGGGGCATCTGTTATAACCCTAATTTGCACTAGACATACTTACCTGACATCAGGCCATCTCATATGCCTTCTTTGCCAAGCCAGTACTAAACAACTCTTCTTAAAAACACCCTTTTTAAAGGCCCACGTGCCCTGCTCCACTATAGCCCGTGTGTACACTCTAGCTGACCCACTACAACCCGCGTGTACCTACAAAAGCACGAAAAATGGAAAGTTGCTGACGGAACACATAGTTTTGGGTAATTTAACTAAACCTTTCGACCATGCATGGCCAGTCACTCGACTAAATACCTAGCTCCTTCTAGCCTACAAAAGAAGGGTTAGGGGTCCCATTTGAGAGGAGGAAAATCATAGTAAATAAACTCTACTCGAATTCGTATTCCCCTTTGCCCAAGATTCTGCGACCATTTTGTGATTTCAACGAAGAAGAGAAGCAAGTGTGTTAGTAGTTGGTGCACAGTAAAAGAGGAGTCCAGGACCAGATTCATGGAGTAGTGGTCATCTTCATTATTGTAAGTTGCTTTAGTGAAGTAAATAATAAAGAAGTACTTTTCCCATCCCACCATATGAGGTTTTCATTGTTTATTGCGTACATGTTGATTAAATCTCTAACCCATTAATCCATAGATCAAATGCATGTGGAATTATTTGTTTGTCTTTTGTGAATGCAGGTCAGCCTTGGGAGGAGAGTTGCAGTCAAAGAGCGACCAAGCGTGAAGAGGGATCGATATCAAACACCAGAAATAAGGTATGTTCACTTGATCTTCTTAACTGTGTATTTGCTTAAGAATAATGGGGATTAGGTCTGGGATGATGGTAAAAAGTAGGAATCTTTAGTTCTTTTTTGCATGCATGATAAAACCCTAAGTGCTAGTCCATAGGGGGATTTCCCACTCACAACAGGCTTACATCTGGCTTAATTTTTTTCCATGCTTCTTCCGGTGTTATATGTTTTAAAGCTTCCGTGGGAGTGTGATTTACTATGTAATTTGCACAGTTAATGGATTCCGCCCAATAATTAAGACTTAATCCCTTAGATTGGATCATACAATTAGCCATTTCTTTTAATGTGCGATTATTTCCCTTAGCAAAACCATTTTATTATGGTGTATATGGAACAATGTGTTGTATTTTGATGCCCTATGTAGTGCAATAACTTGTAAAATCGATGTTCACATATTCACTTCCATTATCTATTCTTAACCTTTGAAGTTGATGTTCATATTGTTTTTCTACAAGGGTCTTATAGGCCAAATACTTCACTCTTAAGTTTTAAGAAGTAAACCGAGTGTGTTTGGAGAAGTCATCCATAAAAGTTAAGAAATAATTGCACCCATAAAAACAAGGAGAAGAAAGCGGACCACACAAGTCACTGTGAACAAGTTGCAAAGGGGTCGAGGCGTGCCAAGAAGCACGTTTGTCAAACTGTCCCAATGATGTTTGCCAAGAACACAACCAATGTAAACATCATCTCTGCAAGAAACAAGAGGAAGACTAGTCACCATCTGTTGATTACATAGTTGTTGCAATGAGCAATAGTTTAGATGACCAAACCGCTCATGTCAAAGTTTTCTCAAGTCATTGCTATGAGCAAAAAAAAATGATGGAAAAGTTGATGACCCAAAGTTGTCAAAATTGTATAACCTGGTAATATCATAAGCAATTCCAGTTGCAAGAACATGCTTAGGATATTTTAGATCCTTGATTACAACTCGATGAGGTGAAAACTCTACGGTTTTACCTTCACCTGAATGAGTGATATGATATACTAATAGAAGGTTGTAGGAAGTACTTGGAACACACAATGGAATACATCCCGAGTGGGCCTAATGGTTAAGAACATGTGTTTCCTCCCAAGAGGTCACAAGTTCAAATCCAGAGGGGGGTAGAGTATGTATACCTTTGTAGACTTTACCAATAAAATCACTGGGCAGAGGAGGTATCATACACCAATTTGGTGTTTGGCTTGGCCGTGACCTTAAAAATAAATTATTATTATTATTATTATTATTATTATTATTAATACATCATTGAAATGACCGTTAACTACCTGAATTGTTCCAAACCCTACAATGCTAAGAGATCTATCATCACCAAAAAATATGTTCTTGGTGTTACATTCATTTAGAGAAGAAAATATGGCTTTATCCGTAGCCACATTGTAAGATTCTCTAGAATCAATAAGCCACACATTAGAAGAATAAGTAGAAGTTGCATTGAAGGAGAAACTAGAAGTAGAAAGTGCATGTCCATGAGAAGAAGAAGAATCAACACTGATGTTGTGCTTCTTCATCGTTGTTTCTAAAGCTTCCATCTTCTTAAAAAATTTGGATGCCACATGACCAACTTTCCCACAAAATTTGAAATGTCTATTAGTCTTCTTATTTTTAGATTTTTCTCCTTTGTCACCATTAGAAGTGGAAGATGGCTGAGAGGGTTTGGGACCCTTGTTTTGCTTGTTGTTGTGGCGAGGATGTTGCTTCTTGGGATTCTTGGATTTATCTTTCTGCAGGGACACTAAGGCTTTGTTGGGGGTACTTGTAGTGTTGATCACTCCAAGTTGCACAAGTTTATCTTTCTCTCTAATTAAAACATCACAAAAAGACTCAAGAGTGGGATCTTTATAGGCACTCGCTAGAGCATCTATAGTGGCATAAATGGTAGATACAAAGAAAAAGTATGCACTACCAAGATTAGAAAGAATAATATAGATGCATCGGTCTTCCTTTAGATGTATTTTGCAGTCTATACATAAAATTCTAAGTGTTTTGAACTTAGATAAATAATCTTCAATGCAAGACAAATCATTAGGACTTAGAGTCATTAACTAATTTTCTATTTGGTGGGATCAAATATTGTGTTTACTAAACAAAACTTCAAACTTTTTCTAAGCTACATCGGGAGCATTAATTCCTTGAAGGTGAAACCTTGAATTAGGAGAGATGGAAATTTTGATTAGTCCACGTGCTTCATCACTCTTATTAGCCCATTTGGATTTATTTTCATCATCAGTGGGTTCTAATTCTTTTCCCAAGGTAATCCGATACAATCCTTTACTTTGCAATACATCTCCCATATGATATTTCCATGAGAAGTAGTTGGTTCTAGTAAGAAAAAGATAACTGGGAAATGCCATATTAAAATATGTAGAAAAAGATGAAATTGATGGTCTAGATGGAAAGATCTCGAAAAAATAGTCTATTTCAATAAAAAAAAACGACACTGAAAAAGGACTTCGGATGTGAAAGTTATGCCCTTTTGAAAAAAGGCATAAATGGTAACCAAAGAGCCACATGGCAAGTAGGAGTTGGTCCATGTGGTGATACCCCTCCTTCTAATAACCTCACTTTTACAAATAAGTTGCTAATGAAGTGACCCACTTTTATAGAATAAGTGGGGATCACTTTTACAATGAAGTTACTTTAGAAATGAAAGTTGCATGCAAAATAAATAGCTTAAAATAAACTATTAAAGCTATATATAGTGATTCACTTTTATATTGTAAGTGAAATACACTTTACAATGGATGCATGAACTTTTTCAAAAAAAAATGACAAAAAAGAGACTTGAACTCAAGACCTCTTACTTAATAAAGCAACTTTTAACCAAGTGAGCTAGTGAAAAACACATTATATTGTTAAGAAGGAGGATTCTTGTTGTTGTTGAAGATGACCTTGGAGAGCGTGCTAAAAAAAACTATTTTTGCACAAGAAAATTTTTAACTCCTCGATGACAACAAGGGTTAGATATCGGTTAGCTTACCTGGAAAATGCAAGTTTTCTCTATGTTTCTGATTTACCAAGATCGCACAGAGCGCAAGACAAAGAGCATATGAAAACATAAAAACTCTTTCTGCTATGTTTCTTAATTGTCGAAATAACATAGAGTACAAGGAAAAGAGAATACACAAATAAAAAAGAGTAGCAACCGAGAAAAAAAAATGTAAAAGGGCGTATTTAGGCTTTTTACCTTTGCATTTGGCTGAAATGGTTGTATATTGGGCAAATGGAAACCTTTTTGAGTGAAAAGAAAGGTGTTCTTAAATGAAATGAGTGCTCCAGATGTAATGGAATAGTCCTCTCAGCCCATAAATGTACGAAAATGGAAGAAAACAAAGATGAAACAATATGGCTTCACGATCTCGATCTACAACGTGAGTGGGTCTTCAAATGCACTATGATATCATGTTCGACAACATGGGTATTCCAACAGAGGAAGAACACCTCCAATAATCACTCGCATAACCAAATCAAAGATCAACACACCGATGTTTTTATGTGGTAAAACCCCTATGGGGAAACATCCACAACCCTAGCCAATGTGGCCACTTGGAGCAATTTATTAATGTAAAAGAAAATATTACAAAGAGATTTACAAGAGAGTTTCTCACAATCGATCATCCAAAAATGAATCTCCATGCTATTTCAATAGAGATCATGGACCAATCAGGTGCTAAGCCATAGATCAATGTAGTCATTAAGATCAAGGAGAATATGAATTGTCAAATCACTTTATGTCAGGAACATATCGAGACTATTGAATTACCTAACTACAAATGCATACTAATTCATACTAAAGAAACATACTTTTACCTAATGACACATTAGACCAAGTTGATATTAACTAACTCCTAAGTGTCTAAATATTCGAACAGAATGGTCCATGACCTAGATTTGTGGACTTGCACAAATGGGTTTCTCAGAGCTAGAATCCCCTGCTAACAAATAAAGTCTATGTATATCCATGTGATAAGGGTTTCCTTATTAATGAATTTGACTACATCGAAAATAGGGATAACATCCTCCATTTGACTCGTGGTTTTGGGGAAATGTCACCTCTATTCTTATTATTGTTGTTGTTAAGGAAGTTGAGTGCCAGTCTAACTTTTACAAGAACCACAAGCTAATATGTCGAATGGTCTATGGCCTATATTTGTGGACTTGCACAAATGGGTTTCTCGGAGCTAGAATCCCATGCTAACAAAGGAATCCTATATCTATCTATGTGGTTAGGGTTTGCTTATTAATGAATTTGACTACTTTGGCAATAGGGATAACATCCTCCATTTTGGCTCATGGTTTTGGGGATTTATTGACCTCTTCATGAAACCTTGGTTCTCAACCTTTGATCCCTCAGTGGACTGTTTATATTTGGTGCAGTGTACTTATTCCTAAAACTTTAGAGAAATCACACAAAATGTAGTGCAAAACCAAAGAACACAAGAGACGATAGATAAACCTTGGAAAATATCTCTTGACAATAAAAAATAGAGAGCTATGTTCACTTGCCTCTTCAAGGGGGAAAGATCCTAGAGAAAACCTCCAATTACAATAACAATTATTGACAAAAACATTACATAACCTTCTACTCAATATATAGCTATCAATAGAGAATCTTAACTAGCTAAGGGCCCACTTATAATCAGGACCTACTAACTAATTTAGGTCTTTTTAATAAAAAGGACCCTTTTTACAATGAGTGACCATTGACTAAATATTTAGTGGGACTTATTTAAGGACGGTGGCCTCATACATCCATAAATTATCTTGATTAGGGGGTTAAGGTAGGACCCTATCATGCCCTCCCCCCTTCAAAAGCAACATTTTCCTCAAGGATAAAGGTGAGGGAATTGTTGTAGAATCAGTCATGGTTCCCATGTGGAATTTTCTAGTTGTGTATCTTTCCACTGGATCAATACTTCTCTAATTTTGCATTGGTGCAAGAGAAACTCTCTGGTATCTAATATTGCTTTTGGTTGGAGCCAAATGGAACCGTATTCATCAATTTCTAGTAGGTTGGTATGCACTTTGCAATTTGATCCCACAACCTTCTTCAAACACGACACATGAAAGACTAGATGAATCTTGGAGTGGGCTAGGAGAGCCAGCTTGTAGGCCACCTGTCCAATGCGTTTCATGATCTGATAGGGACCATAGAACACAGGAGATAGCTTATGGGTAACTTTGTCTTTGATTGATGTATGTTTATAAGGTTTCCAGTGAAGAAACACTTGATCCCCTTTGACAAAAGAACATTCAGATTGATGTTGATAAGCTTGTTGTTTTGTTCGATTTTTTTCCATAACCAAAATTTCCTTGAGGGTATGGATAATGGATTCTCCAGTGTGAATAATTTTATCTACTACCTTAAACTTGGAGGTGCCCGATATATAGGATTCTATTGACATGGGTTTTTTTCCATAAAAAACTTCATGTTGTGACATTTTGGTAGCTCCATGATAAGTGGTATCATACCACCATTCGATTAGGGGAATCTAATGTGCCCATTGCCCATTGGTGCAACTTTTCAGAAGAAAAACATCACAAATTTGTTTCCAAGCACTTTTAGACCACTTCTATTTGGCCTTTTGTTTCGGGATACTATGTAGTGCTCATATTCAACTATCTACCTTGAAGTTTAAATAGCTCCTGCCAAAATTTACCAGTGAATGTGGCGTCCCAATTTGAGACAATGGAAGTGGGCATACCATGTAGCTTAAATATTTGATCCATGAAGACTTGGGCAATTGAGGAAGGAATGAAGGGATGAGCTAGGGAACACAAATAAGTGGCTTTTGAAAGATGGTCAACAACCACCGTGATGACTGATTTGTTACTTGTTTTTGGGAGTCCCACAATAAAATCCATTAAGATGTTAGTCAAGATATGTATTGGGAATGGTGGTGGTTGACATGCCTTTGACATATTCACCATCTATCCCTTGTTTGTTTGGAAAGTGTCATAAGATGGTATGAAATCCTGGATATCTATTTTCATTCCTTGCCAAAATAATGAATACTTAATTCTTTCATAGGTTTTATGAAAGCTTGTGTGACTTGCTATCGATGATGAATGTAGCTCCTCTAAGACTCATTGTTTTAAGGCTAAATATTTTGCGAGAACAATGTGCATTGTATATTGCAATGTATCTTGTTTCAATGGATATCCTTTAGGTAGGTTCATATTTGTGTGAAGTTGTTGGATGAGTTGCCTTGAAGTATTGTTTGTTGGCCATTCCTTATAGACTTACTCTAGACATCTTGGACTTGGTAAGAATAACAAGGCGTGATCCCTCCTCCTCAAATCATCTAGATAAAGCATCAGGCACAACATTTTCTTTACCCTTCTTATATATGATCTCATATTCATACCCCAACATCTTGGTGACCCACTTATGTTGCTATGGTGAAGACAATCGCTGTTAGAGGAAGTACTTTAGATTATGATGGTCAGTCTTGATCTAGAAATGTCTTTGTATGAGACATGGGCACTAATTTTCCACTGCATGAAGGATAACCATCATTTCCTTCTCATATGTGGATTTTCTCAAATTGCAGTCACACAACTGTTCACTGGTGAATGTCAAGAGGTGTCCTTCTTGCATCGATATTTCTCTGAGACCTCTGTCTGAGGCATCACATTTCAAGACAAAAGTCCTGGTAAAATCAAGTAATGTTAATATTGGATAAGTGCACATGGAATCCTTTAAAGTCGTGAAGGTCTGCTCTGCTACTGCGCTCCAGAAAAAGACATTTTTTTAAGGAGTGAAGTTAGGGGGCTACAATTTTTCCATAATTTTTACAAATTATTTGTAGTAACTGGTACCTCCTAAGAATCCCCATAATCTCTTCAATGTTTTGGGATGAGACGAATCTTGCATGACCACCACTTTCTTGTGATAAATGCATACTCCATCCTTACTTACAATGTGACCTGAATATTCAACCTTAGGAGCCCGAAAGTCACATTTGGAATGCTTCAAGAATAATTGGTTGTCACTCAAGAGTTGCAAGGACTTGTTCACATGCTCTATGTGTGATTCCCATGCTTTATTGTAGATCGAGATATCATTGAAGAATACCAACACAAAATTACGTATGAAGAGTTTAAAAATATTTCTCATGAAGCTATAGAAAGTGGATGGAGCATTATAAAGACCAAAAGGCATCACTAGAAACACATAATGACCTTCACATGTTCAAAAGGATGTATTAGGGATGTCTATATCCTTCATCCTAATTTGGTGGTAGCCTAAATGCAAATCAAACTATAAAAAACTTGGCTCCATGAAGTTCATATAAGGGATCATCAATAACTGAGATAAGGAATTTGTCCTTGATCGTCAACTTATTGAGAGCCCTGAAATTAGGACACATGCTCCAAGTGCCTTCCTTATTTAACACCATGACTACTAGTGATGAGTAATGGCTTGTATCGGGAAGCATGACCCCCGCCTCCAATAGTTCTTGAATGATATTTTTTATTTCATTCCTTTGTGCAAAAACATGTCAATAAGGATGCACATTTGGTCATTGACTTCCTAGGATTAGGGGAATACCATGGTCATGCTCTCCACGAGAAGGGGGTAAACCCTTTGGTGTCTCAAATATTTGATGATGTTTTTTGAGGACTAGGTTCAAGCCTGGGTGGATTTCTTTTGTTGGACTCTCCATAACCTATATGACATCAAATTTGGAAATAATGCTAGAGTGGCCTTTCTTTAATAACTTTTCCATACGATGAGAGATGATTATTTCAGGAAAGCCTACCTGAAGTCGTCAAAGGGTGTGTACATGACCCTCTTTAGTGAAACTTATACATAGTTCCTTGAAATCCATGGTGACTAGTACCAACATGCATAGCCATTCTTCCCCCAATACTATATCACAACCACCCATATCAATGGAAAATAGATGAGTTTTTATTTGATATTCTTCCATATGGAGTTTGACATGTTCACATCTATCCCCAGATTTCATCATACCTTCATTAGTGATCATGATTTAAAATTTGTGCATTGAGTGTACAAAACAATGGGTTTGTTCTACCATTCTCTTGTGAATGAAATTGTGAGTACTACCACTGTTAACCATGACTATGAATTTTTTGTGCTTGAGGTAGCCTATAAGTTTCAAGGTTTGTGGAGTTGAAATGTTTGATAATGCATGTAGGGGGATCAGGGGTTCTTCCCGAGGGACTGGAGGCTCGATATCTACCTGATATGGACTGTTGGTGTCTTCAACTGATAAATTTGGTGTCCCTTATGTAGTTATGTCTTCGACCAGGGCCAGAGTGGTCATATCAATTTGGAACAATTTTTATTCCTTACACCTATGACATTGAGAATATTTTTCATGACATTTATAATAGAGTCCACACCTTTGGAGGTTTACCATTTTTGTTGGAGACAACCTTTGTACTTTCAAGGGATGAGTAGGGGTTGTGCTAGAGGAATTAACCCAGGTTGGGTGAGTATGGGAAATGAAAGAGAGTTTTTTGGTTTGTGCATTGATCATCATCTTTGCTTCTAGCGCCCTCTAAGAGGCTTCCGAATAAGTTGTGGGACACTGCATTTTGACTTGTGCTTGAATCTCCTCCTTGAGGCGACTAATGAAACATTATTTACAAAAATAATATGTTAAGTTCTTCATATGGATGGCTAATTGCTTAAAAA
>JASDQU010739037.1:104979-118875 GCA_032191745.1 Picea mariana
TGGCTTAGACCAGGATCACAACCTTCTATCGTATAGATGATTGGCACTGAGAGAGAGCTAGCGCTAAAGGTTAAGTGCTTGGTTGTGACAATTGGTCATATAGTGAAGGTGCCAGGAGGAAGCGCTACAAGAAAAAGCGCTCAAGAGGGTAAGCTCTCAATCATAGACATTGATCAACTGGTTGAAGGATAAGAGATCAAGTTTATAATTGTTATAGAACCTATTCGGGTCGATTTATGGCCCTAGCCCTTGGGAACGAGAAATAAGGTAAGAAAACAAGGGCTTAACCTATTATATTCTCATAGACAGATCCTTGGACACCCCATTGTGGGTTAAATGAGAAGCAATCCAATTTAAGCTGCCATACTATGGGTAAAGCCTGGTAGTAGGATATCAAGTGTTATCAAATCTTGTAACACTCTTTGGAATTTGAATGACATTGTGGATTGTTAAATTACAAAGGTTGAGTTTTGAATATGAGAAGAAAAAAAAAGTTCTTTGCAGAGATTGAAGATTGTGCAAGTAGGTAGATGCATGAGGGTTGAGTTAATAAGTATGTACAAAGGAGTTCAAATTTAGTGAAATATGACAGGACAGAGAAGATGAATTGATTAAGAGGAATGAATCAAAAGGGGTCAAGATCATGAAGAGATATTGAAGATGTTAATTTGATATGATTGAATTAACTCTAGTTGTTTTTGCAGGTTGAAGTAGACTAGAAATATTGATAGCAGCAAACAACTAGGAGAGCCATGAGATAGAACCAATTGTGTTCCTGAATGCACGAGAAAGAGAATGTGTGAGCTCTTGAAGGAGAAGTGTGGGAAAGAACCTTGAATAATTCCAATAGAAGGTTGGAATAATAGAGAACAAGGAGTATTCTCAAGAGAAGAAGTAGGGAACTACAAAAGCCAAGAAAAAAAAGGAGTGCTCAAGGAGGTTCTAAGAGAGAGAGAACCATAGGAATACCAGAAGACTAGGCTAAGGAGAAGCTTAGTAAGGTATTTGGGGTAACATGATAATGGAGAGAGCTTGTTATAGAGGCTTGAGTGTAGTCTACATGTGAACAAGGTAAAGTTCACAAAGGATATGGAGATAATGGCTACTAATGGTCATTGTAGAGGTTCAGAGAGAAGCCGCATCATAGGAGAGAAATATGCCAAATAAAATGGCATAGGGAAGAAGATGAGTCAAGAGGAAATTGACAGAGAGTTGGATGAGCTAAGGGTGCAACTCAGTTACATAAGACAACCGTTACACAAGAAAATTAGAGATAACCAGAGACAAGGATGGAAAGTGAAGAAGGCCAAGTGGCCAGTAGTGAAATTATTTGAGGGGAAGCTTAGGGAAAGATTGAGAAACCTAAATCATATGATGGTTGCTTGGGTAGATAAGGAGAAACTCAGAGGAGATGAGTTCAAATGGAGGCCATTGACTGAAGAAGAAGTTCACTATTGTGAACTAGAGCAAGGAGACATCCTTGGAGAAGATGATGTTGAGAGGAGACCTATTGAGAGTCTCACAGACTATTTGGGGATCGAAGATGAGAGACTTGCAGGAAGCCTCATAAAATATTTGGAGAGTTTAGATCAGCATGTGGATGTGCTGACAGAGTAAACAAAGAAGGCTAGTAAGCATTATGTTTTTGTAACTGGCATTCATGTGTGATTGCATGATTAGTAGGTGATGAGTCATCTGAAGTTGTCAAGGGGAAGAGGGAAGAAAAAGAAATGTGTAAAAACATTTCAAGAGGACATGATCAAAATTATTTTCTAAAGACGGAGGATGAGACAATTGTATCATAAGGACAACCAAGAAGAGGTCCATGCATATTTTGTCAAATAAAATGTTGATATAAAGTTAGGGGGACTTGTTGTTGTAGAAAGAAAGGAGAAAATGGCTCATGAAAACAACCAAAAGGAAGTTGACGAGAGACATTCACATGCAATGCTTAACAAATGGGATGAAGAAATTGAACTATTGGAAAGATTTTTGATGGAACCTGAGTCAGGAAGAACATAAAGTACAACCAAGAAACAAACATGTTCACAAGTACCTAACAATGATAGAAAATTGATTTTAGCATATGAAGAGGCAGAGGTAAATTTTAATTTTCAATTTAAATTGAAGGATGCAAGAATAAAAGAGAATGGTGAACATGAGAATGTGATTAGAGAAATAGATTCTAAGCTATTTCTTAAAGATGAAAGAAGACCTCAAATTCAACATTATGAGTTGATGAATTTTGAGGAAGAGATGAAATTTTTGGAGGAATGGCTAGCTAAATATACAAGTGATGAAGGATGCAAAGGATTTGTAGGTCTGAAAGAGCATATTGATGTGTCAATTAACAATGGAACAAGTGGAAATCAGAGTAAAAATTCTAAAGATATGGAAGAAAAGGAGATGCAACATCCAATGGATAGCGACAACAACAAAATGCAACAACATAACAACAAATTACAAAGTGTGTACCAGCCAAAGAATAAGTTGGACATTGAAATTGAAGAATTGAGGATGCTGATGGTGAAGATGTCTCATAGAACAAACGAAGGAGAAAAGAGTATTTACATCAGTCGAACAAATAGAGAATTGCAGACAGTAAAAAGGAAAGCAAGTTACAGCATGAAGTTTGGGACCCTAGAGGACACCAAAAGAATGAAGTAGTTGAAAACTCATGATCAGGAGATCATGAACACTTTTTTTCCTTGGGAGTCTGATGCAGGAGCATCCTGCTTCCAAAATATTATACATTTGACAAGACCTACGAGCATTTCATTTTACTAAGGGAGTTGGTTCCTAAGTGAGTATTATTGTATTTTCCTATGTTTTATTGGGTTCTAGAAGAGAGACATAGGATAGGGGTTTGATAATGAAAGTGAGGATTTGATTGTAAATGTTCTTGAATGTATGAGAACATGAGAGGGATTGGGAAATGAGAGAGATATAGGGTCAGTTCGATCTCATAGGGATTAGATAATCCTAAAGTTAGGATTTGAGTGAGAGATTTGTGGATCTAATAGGATCCTTAGGGATTGTTTGTTGAGTGATTTTTGAATCCAAACATATTATAGTTCAAGATCCTTTTGTATAAATGATTATAAGCCTTGAAGGCATGGGAGAGGCCAATCAATGAGTAATCAGGTCATAATAAGAGATGTGTGGCCAAACGAATGTAGATTAGGACAAATATAGTGTGTCTATTGAGTGTATGATCGGGTTAGAGAGAAAGGAAACTGGTCATTTTTAGAGGAGTCAGGCCAAAGAGAGAGAAGAATATCTATTGAGTGAAATATAGATATGAGAAGGAATTACAACTTTATGTAAATTCATGTATTGTAAGTGTGCATTTGATTAATTACAAAAGGAATATCTATTTCGAGCTTAGTCTGGAAGGAGTCTATGCTCATCATGTGTGTTGAGAATCTATGTCATCATGAATGTTATGTCCATGTAGAATAAGATATTGACAATATCTGTGAAGCTACAAATTAGAATATAAGGAGAGATAGCGAGAAGATTCTACAAAGAATCCACACACAGAAGGGGAGCGTAATGTTAAGACCTTTGGGAAGGTCGAAGGAAAACACAATGATCCAGGTGGATATCGGTGGCCACCCACCTTTTCCAACTGGCTCAAAACAATTTTCTGGCAAATTTGGCAATTTACTATTTTTAGCAGTTTTTAACTTCCGGGGCCATTTTGAGGGCCCAAATGAAGGTTTTTTGAGATCAAGGTTCTCGATGATAGTTGAAGGCATGATTGATCCCCCAAAATTAGTCTCCTCGATGATACCTTTCCAACGAGCTATCATACACCTAAAACAGAGATCGTATGCAAAAGTTACGACCTCGGGAAGTTGATGTACTAACTTACCCAAACGGGGCCCACATGACTTTTGGCGCTTCNCCTAGGGTTAGGTTTTTGGATGTCTAGGAATTTTTGCATTCCTGTTTATTGTAAAAATGCCTTGAGAGCCTCATTGTAATCATCTTCTTGCGAATGCGAGTAGCCGTCACATCTCTTCTTAGAGATGAGCTGCCACCATTCTATCGAGTCTTTCACTATGTATTTTACAGTCTCTGTACATATATTTCATCAATAGAAATTGTGTATTACTGTATATCTGTGTTTATGGTTGCATCTCTGATATATTTCTGTTATATTATTGAATATCTGCGATATCTCTGTGCATTTCTTTATTATATCTCCGATCTCATTTCGTGCCGAAAATAATCTGGATCACTCAGGGGGGAGAGCCTTTTGGTGGAAGTATTATCAAGATTGAAATTCTTTCAGGACTGTGGGGAAACCCTATTACATTCGAGAGATATGTCAACCGTTGATTGTTGACCAAAGGCACAAATCAACAATCGTGGTTCATTTGGAATCCAAGTGTAAAGTCAAAGGAGTCGAGGAAGAATCTTGTCTGTTGACAAAGGTTTCAGGAGTAATCATGACCATTAAGTTAATGAGAGTTCTGGATCTTTAGATCTAGAACCAGGCAAGCAAGAGCCATCGAATCTAGTTGAAGGACCTCAGGTATTATTTCAGCCGTAAGATCGAGTAGGTATATCGGGTGAGATCTTCGTAGTTGGATCCAGAATGGGAAGAGAGATACAGGTAAAGGATCAAGTCATCAATCCAAAGACGTGAACAACGTAGGATAATGAAAGCACGTGTCATAGTTGCACAAGTATTAATTTCCAGAAGGGTGCACACTATTAATATGGATAGTCGGTTGGTTTAGTGACCTGTCAAGCCAGGATTAATGTGCGCAATGAAATTTTGTTAACATGCCACCTTGTTGGAATGCATGGACCGTAGATATCAACGGTTGATTAACACACAACAATCAAATCATCCTTTCAATGGATGACCGTTTGGGTCTTTGATCGTGATATGGAATGAAAATTCTATGGCTAGGATTTGAGCATGGATTAGACTAGGGTTACAAACTTCGATCGTATAGATGATTGGCACTGAGAGAGAGCTAGCGCTAAAGGTTAAGCGCTTGGTTGTGACAATTAGTCGTATAGTGAAGGCACCAAGAGGAAGTGCTACAAGAAAGGGTGCTCAAGAGGGTAAGCGCTCAATCATAGACATTGATCACATGGTTGAAGGATCAAAGCTTCGGTTTAGAACTATTGTAACACTTATTGGGGTTGATTTATGGCCCTAGCCCTTGGGCATGAGAAATAAGGTAAGTACATGAGGGTTTAACATGTTATATGCTCATAGATAGATCCTTGGACACCCCATTGTGGGTTAAATGAAACACAGTCCAATTTAAGCTGCCATATTGTGGGTAAAGCCTCGTAGTATGCCATCAAAGATACACAACCATTTATAAAAGTGAAGCTAATACCGTAACAAAAGAAGAAAGTGACCACTCCTACTCATGAGTTAGACACTACCTCTCAAGAAAATCATAGGTATCCGACTTAGGTATCAATAAAGAAACCAATAAATCATTGTAAACTTGTCTTTCAATATTCAACTTCATCCAAAAAATGGAAAGGATGTCCTACCCATAAAAGTATTGTTTTTGTCAGCTATTGTGTAATCAATTTGTTCATATTCACTATGTTCAGTAGGATGATATAGAATATGTCGAGAAATAAATGAACATAGTAATAATAGGTGAAACAACATAGAGATATTGCAAAGAGCACAATAATACAGTGAAACCTAAACTATATTAATGAATGAAATAATGAAAACACTCCAATATGCAAAGAAATGCAAATTGGCTAGAATGGTTGTAGATTATATGTGAAAAGAGATGTATCGGGTACGCTTATTCATAAAATTCCCATCACAAGAGGTTGAAACTACCTTTTAACACAAAGTATAAACCCTTAAGAGTGAAAACCCTAAACCTAGGATATGAGGTTGTAAAAGGAATGTCAGCCCCAAGGAACCTAGTTGATACATCAACTTCTAGGATTACAACTTTCACATACAAACTATGTTTGTGGGATTTCTTGGGATTTTATAAATATTATTTCGATCTCTATGTGTTTTTACATCCTCACAGTCAAAGATTTCCAAACTATGTTAATCACAAAAAATGCATGTGAAGTGCCCAAAAAATGCATCGAATGTTCAGAACCTAGAAAACTATTGTAAAATTGACAAGGTGTAAGACTATTTTTGAGTTGATGGTAGATTTGGGTGGCCACTTATATCTAATTGGATCATTCATCACCCTTTAGGAAGCAATGTCTCCATTATGTCATGTTACTCCATCAGATGGAGAAATTTCCGTTGAAATTTGGTTCCTGGTAAACCATTTTCCTTGGTGAAGATGTTACCCTTCTTTGAAAACCCGTTAGAGTTGTATGTTATGTAGGCAAGTGTCCTTCATATTGGTTTCTATTATTCGATCGATTTCATCCTACTCAATGTAGATATGGTTGAGATATATAAGGTCCAAGTTTTATACCACCTCTAAGGTTCTCAAGAGAGGTGGAAAATATGATTGAAGTAGTTCCACTTAACTAAAGGTTGTAAGTTGATGAAAGGTGGAATACTTAGTTCAAATAATTCTCACCCATAGTCTTGGTAATGTTCTGAGGCCCATATTGGAGTGGTCAAATATTCTTGTGGGGGGTAATGAGTCTATCTTTCTATAAGTGCAACCATACCTTATCAACAACCTAAAACTTGTGTGGAACCTAATGTTGATCGTGTCGCTTCTTGTATTTGCCTTTGGCTTTTTAAAAAATATCATGAACTTGTTATGGATATGTTGCATACATTCAATGAATTAGGTTTCATTTTATACCTTGGTCTGAGCTTGGGAGTACTCTTCTTGTGTTGATGCAATGGGAAGAGCTATGTGAATTGGGGCCTTTGGTTCTAAGCACACTTGAAAAGGTCTATGACCAATAAAATTATGAAGGACTATGTTGTAGCTAYGMTGAACATAAGGAAGGTTTTATTCCATGTACATGGATKCTTAGAGTTRTACWTTCTGAGAATATGCACAATCATCACRTTGCCTACCTTTTTTTTCCCACCGATATGGGGGTGGAAGGTATTCAATTTGGTTAACTTGAAGTCCATCATTGACCACAAGCTAGACCATAAAGTATTAAGAAACTTGTTGTCCCTATTTAAAACAATGATCTATGGTAGCCCAAAATGAACCAGGATGTGCTCAAAGAAGAGTTTAGTAGTTGCTTCTATCATGATACTCTTATTACAGGGTGCCAAAATGACCATCTTAGAGAACCAATCAAAAACCACCAACACAAAATCCTTCCATGCTTGATTGAGGTAAGGCCTACCATATAATCGATGGAGATTAACTCCCAAGGATTATTTGGAGTAGGTAGAGGAGTGTACATCCCTTAGTTCTTCACAATAATTTTAGCAATGACACATGCCTTGTATAATTTGATATACCTGCTGGCATCTATCATAGATTTGACCAATAAAAGTACTTCTTAAATATTGCCATTATTTTCTCCACACCGAAGTACCTTGCCACCCAAATATAATGTACCTCCCAAATTATCTTCTTGAGCTCACCTAAATGAGCACAAAGGTGACCTAGATGGCATAGAAATCCATCTTGGAGATTAAAGTTTGAAACTTTTTAACCTATGTCAAATGTCCGATATGTAGCAGTGAAGACAAGATTGTTATCATATTGTGGCCACCGATAAGTGTTGTGTCCACAATAATTAAGTACTGTAGTTAGTTCCATAACCAGAGGTAGGTTGAGGTAGTTAGTCACCAGATTTGTTCAACCCTGATTTAAATTGATTTTCAAGTGGAATTGTTGAACAAACATCGACCACTTATGATGGTAGGTGTTCCACAAATTTCCCTACATTGCATGAATTATAGGGGCTTGTGGTTGATATAGATGATCATTTAATTTCCTAGAATATAATGTTTCCACTGTTGATATAATTGCACATTGGAGTACATCCCCTTTTTATAGATGGGGTACATGTGAACTATGTTAAAGGGTGTCTTTCTATGATAAATCATCAGATGTCCATGTTGAGTGAGGAATATATTGACAACATAATTCGAGACAATTGTCTCCATATCGAATGACCATTGTAGGTTTGGTAGAATGAGGCTTGGTGCTGAGAAAAGGTGATATTTCAAATCCTTGAATTATTTTTTTTGTGCCTTGGCCTAGGAAAACTTGGCTTTGGATCCAACCCTCGTCACTTGGATCAAGGGCTAAGTGATATGAGAGAACCCTAACATGAAATCATAGTAGAAGTTAGTGAAGCCCAAGAAATTGTAGATCTCCATCAATGTCTTTGGAGATAGCCAATCATGAATGAATTAGATCCTGGTTGGATCCACATACATACAACATTCATCCATGATGTATCCTAGATATTGAATTCTCTACATGTGAAATGAAATCTTTTTTAGATTGGAATATAACTTATGTTGTTGTAAGGTGCTTATCACTTGTTGAATGTGCTTCAGATGCTCCTCCTAGGTTCTACTAGAGATGAGGATATCATCCAAATATACAATCACAAAAGAATTGGTGAATGGTCACAATATATCATCCATGTTGGAGATATTACACACACCTGGGATTTTCTTTTGTTCTCTTTTCCTAAGTTCATTTGAATATGTTGATGGTCCCTTATTATGATATATTCTCCCTTCTTTTAGAATATTCTCCCCTAGACAAGGGTGCCACATACCCTCCAGTCAACTCTCAATTACCATTCAGTTAGACTAGTTGAGTGAAGTGTTGCATGTCAAATTTGGTTTTATCACCAAGTGTTGCATGCTAACCTTGGGATCATCACCAGTAATGCACACTTTCATTTGCATAATCACCAGTAAGGTGCATTCCACATGTGTGAATGATCTTCTCCTCACTTTACTCCAGTTTGACTAGTTAACTGACGACTGCATGACCAGTTAACTAGGACTAGGTGGCAGTTGTCTCTAGTGATTACCACTATGTGTTAGATCTTTGTAGAACACTCCTAATTCACATTAGTTGAACACTATGGCAAGTTAGTTGTGTGATATAGAATATATCACTTGTATTGTATCATTTTTTCCATTCGGTTGATAGAAATTCTTTCATTCTTTTCTTCACTTTTTGTCTTCTCTTCACACCATTTTCAAGTTGTGTACATTTGATTGTTAGCTAGATATTTTGTGCATGTATCTCAAAAAACCTACATGGTATTAGAGCCCACAAACCACTAGCAAGGATCATCACCAACACTCTTTTGCAGGTACCGAAGACAGAATACAACAACATGAAAGATGGAATTTCCCCCATCTTCCATTCTAATGCCATACAACTATTTCGAATAGAAGACAAGAATTATAATCCATATCAAGGGTAAAGGCTTGTACTAGATAGTCATGGCCACAAAAGCAGAACCCACCTCAACATTGGAAAAATCCAAGTACCTAAATCACATGGACGAGGCTCACGATCTCATATGCATGACTATTTCTCCTGACCCATGGTTTCACATTGATTCAAGCAAGACACCAAATGAGATATGTGTAAGTTTTAAACCTGTGAAGTAAAGCAATGCATATAGATTCTTAAGAAAAACAGAATTTAATCCATGGCTCATTCACATAGTACACAGAGATTTATACTAGAAACCCTCAACCGGGAAAACCTTTCTTATATTCATTATATCGAATTTCACCATTCACTATACAATATATACAATGTTTTTAGGTATTCCATAGATACCAAAACCCTAATCCCTAAAACTGAGATTATTTTTAGTAAACCGCTAAAAGTAGCAAAAACCGCCCCAAAAAAAATTTCGGGGCGCTGCCCTGAACGCTACGCGTAACCGGGGGGGGGGCATACCTCCCCCCCCCTTGGGGCCCCCCTAGGAAAGTGCCCAGCACACACGACACAAGTAGAGCACTACTACGAGGGATCGTCAGACGCAATTGTTGAATCTAACGCGCCCACACACACACATGCAAAGAATATAACACATACCCAACAATCTGGACCACCTTGGAAGGACTCTTTGGAAAGAAGGATGAAATGAGGGGCCATTTTATTGAAGTAGAACTAAAATCCTTGGATTTGAAGAATTTTTACAATTTCCAAGATTTCTTCACCAAATTTAAATCTCTCCTTCGTGAATTGAAATACTACGGTATCGACAAATATAAACAGGAAAAACAACTAGTTCTTGTTATCTTGGCAAAACTTGGACTATAATTTAGTGTATTTGTCTCCACATTTCATTCTACCAGCTTCACTGCAGGAGCAAATTGGACCATGCCTTCATCATCACAATTTATTGAGGCTTTGACACAGGAGTAGGATAAGCTCATTTAGATGGGCATAATCAATGGACCAAAGGAACATGCACTTGTTATGCATGATGGTAGCAGCTCTCAAAATCCTAAATCCAAAAGGAAAGGAAAAGAAAAGGCGCATGCAGGTCCAAATAAGGAAGGGTAATCCAAGCCCTTCAATGACTCCTCTGGTTTCAAAGGAGGAAAAATAAAGCAAGGGAAGAAGTGTGGTTACTGCAATTGCATGAACCAGCCAGAATCAAATTGCATGAAGATGTGGATTGATCAGATGGCTCAAATTCTTCATAAAAAATAATCTTGGGGACTTCATTATCGAGGTTGTCAAGAATAACTTAGAAGATCAAGCCCCTAAGGAAGGAAATACTCATGCATTAGTCATTGTACATTCTTCTCCCAACACTTGGATTGTATATTCAGGTGCTTCACATCATATGGGAAACACACATGATATTCTATCTTCTGTAACTGAATGCACATGGCTTCGTATCCTCATGGGGGATGACTCTCCCGTTGAGGTCACTGGAAAAGGAAGAGTGGAAGTAGATCATGCAAGCTTTGAGAACGTTCTCCGTGTTCCTCAACTTTATGTGAATATTCTCTCAGTGTACTAGATTACACACATATGCTCAGGAAAAAAGGTGGAGTTCACAAAAGACTCTGTGTCCATTTTCGACATGCAAGATAACTCCAAAATTGTTGTCGGGGAGGTAAATCATAAATCTCGGTTATATACTTTTACCAATTTTATTGAACCTAATTCCTCTGTACTACTTACACATGATGATGATAGTAGTAGATTATGGCACAAGAGATTTGGTCACCTGAACTTCAGGTACATGCAACAACTTAGAAAGAAGGGGATGGTTAGGTTACTTGATATCCATTTTCTGAAGGGGTTTGTGAAGGACGTGTCCTTGGAAAGCATCCCCAATAGAATTTTGAGAAAGGGAAGGCTCATAGGGCCTCCTCTCCACTGGATCTGGTTCACAGTGATATCATGGGTCCATTCTTGCATCCATCCATCGATAAGGCAAGGTACGTGCTTACAATTTTGGATGATTACTCACGTTATACTTGGGTATTTTTTCTCAGACATAAGTCATAGGTCTTTGAGCACCTAAAAGAGTTCAAGGCACTTATTGATAATCAATCAGGGAGAAAGATCAAAGCCCTCTATATAGATAATGGGGGGGAGTATGTCAACATAGATGTTCATAATATTTTTCTTAAGGTTAGGATATAGTTGCAACACACAATATCATATACTCCACAATAGAACAAGATTTCTAAGAGGAAGAATAGATCTCTCAAGAAGATGGCCTCTTGCATGTTGCATGCAAAGTCACCTCCTCAAAATTTTTGGGTTGAGGAACTTAACCGTTCCAACTACATCCAAGACATATCCCGTCACATATCTGTCAAGGATTAAACTCCTTTCGAGGATTAGAGAGACAACAAACCGAAAGTCACCAACTTCTGTATCTTTGGATCACGAGCATGGGACCACATTCCCTCGAAGAAAAGGAAAGCACTAAATCCATAAAGTACTGCATGTATTTTTGTTGGCTACTCAGATGGTGTGAAAGAATACATACTTATTGATCTCTCTATGGACCAGGTCATTATTGAACTCAATGTTCAATTTGAGGAAAGTCTCCTGCATGCTCCACAAGAGCCACATGCAAATACTCTTGTCCTTCTACCAATTCGAGATGATGAGTCTACACATTCAGACTCCACTTTAGATATAAGTTTTGATATAGAGTAAGAGGATTCAAAGAATTCAGATTCACAATAAGAGCATTTAGATGCAGATTTAGTACATGCAAATGAGGAGCTAGATCAGATGCACAAGTGGGAACATTCCACACTTAAGGATGCAGGAGATCTTGTTGGGCATCCAACGGATCCGAGGAGGACCAGATCTTAGTATGAGGGTCCTCCTCATGTAATAACTGCCACTTAACCCACAATGCCTCTGCATTATTATATGGTTCAGTATTCAAACCCGCATACCTATAAAGAGGCTGCAAGGAACCCCTTCTAGGAAGCAACCATGCAGGAGGAGTACAACTCTCTCCTCGAGAACTAGACTTGGGATCTGGTTTTTCTTCTTTCAAACATGAAGTTTGTAAGATGCAAATAGGTCTACAAGACCATAAAGGCAACAAACAAGTAGGTGGGCAGACACAAGGCAAGACTGGCTGCCAATGGATTTCAACAGATACACCATATCGACTATGATGAGACTTTTGCTCCAGTAGCAAATTTGGATTCTATCAGGTTGGCCCTTTCCATTGGAGAATCCAGGGGATGGAAAGTACATCATATGGATGTGAATAATTCTTTTCTTCACAGGGATCTCTCATAGGATATTTACATGGAGAAACAACCTAAATTCATTTTGAATTCATATTTAGTGTGTCGACTCAAAACGTTGCTCTATGTCCTCAAGAAGGCTCCTAGAGCATGGTACACAAAGACAGTCTCCTTCTTGTACTCCAAGAATTTTTTTAGATGCAAATCCAATCCAAATGTCTACATGTTGAGGACCACTGACTCACTTTTGATCCTAGTTCTGTATGTGGATGAACTTTTGATTATCGACAAATTAGTTTCAATGATTGCCTCGGTCAAGGACATTATAGATCACAGGTTTTCGATGACATACATGGGTCCACTCCATTTATTTCTTGGTATTGAGATCAACCAGGATGCATCAGACATCAATCTATCTTAGGCTAAGTATGTTTGAGATCTCTTGGAGAGATTCCACATGACAGACTGCAAGTCTACACCTAAACCTTTCTTATCTGGGGTTAGACTTGAGGATGGTTGGGATACACCAGTGGTGGAAAACAATTGTGTCGATAGCTTGTGGGGAGTGTTTTGTGTCTCACCCACACCCAACCAGATCTATCATATGTAGTAGGGGTAGTCTCCAGGAACATGTAGGAGCCACATGAGTTACACTGGAAGGCTTCCAAGCGCATCCTCAGATACATTCAGGGAACCATCACTTATGGGATCTACTATGCAATAGGTTGCAATTTGGATTTCATAGGCTTCATCAATTCTGTCTGGGCTAGCAATGGCACTGATCATAATTCCACATCTGGATACACTCTTAGTTTGGGTTCAGGGCATATCTGTTGGCCGAGCAAGAAGCAGACTGCTATTGCTCTATGTTTAGCCGAGGTTGAGTATATAAGAGTAGTTAACATTACCATCCATGCCTTGTGGCTAAAAAAATTGCTTACAGATTTGGGAATCTAGTTCCACATACCGATTGTCATTTTGTGTGACAACTAGAGTACTCTGAAGTTTTGCAAAGACCTAGTGCAATGGTAGCGGACAAAGCATATCAAGATCCATATACAATACATCAAAGATCTAGTCCACGAGAGGATCACCAACCTATAGTTTTGTCCTTCCTATGAATAGACTGCTGACATATTCACCAAGAATTTCACAAAGAAGAGTTTTCACTCTCTGCGTGATCGTCTTGGAGTGAAGGACACCGTTTCCTAGCAAATGCCTTTGTATTCTTTTGATACATTGTATTTTTTTTTTTTTTTTTTTGG
>JASDQU010739037.1:123740-165359 GCA_032191745.1 Picea mariana
CAATTTATAAAAGTGAAGCTAATACCATAAAAAAACAAGAAAGTGACAACTCCTACTCATGATTCAGACACTACCTCTCGAGAAAATCCTAGGTATTGGACTTAGGTATCAAGAAAGAAACCAAAAAATAATAGTAAACTTCTCTTTCGATATTCAACTTCATCCAAAACATGGAAAGGATGTCCTACCTAAGCCTCTTTTAATGTGTTGTTTTTGTCATATATTGTGTAATCAATTTGTTCATATTTACTATGTTCAATAGGTTGATCTAGAATATGTTGACAAAGAAATGAACATAGTAATAATAGGTGAAATAACATAGAGATATTGCAAAGAGCACAATAATACAATGAAACCCAAACTCTATTAATGAATGAAATAATGAAAACACTGCAATATGCAAATTGGCTAGAATGGTTGTAGATTATATGTGAGAAGAGATGTGTCGGGTACACTTATTCACAAAATTCCCATAACAAGAGGTTGAAACTACGTTTTAACACAAATTCCAAGCCGTTAAGAGTAAAAAACCCTAAGATCCAAAACCCTAACCCTAGGATATGAGGTGGTAAAAGGAATGTGGGTCCAAGGAGCCTAGTTGATACATCAACTTATAGGGCTGCAACTTTCACATACAAAATATGTTTGTGGGATTTCTTGGGATTTATAAATATTATTTCAATCTCTATGTGTTTTTTCATCCTCACAATCAAATATTTCGAAACTAATCACCAAAAATGCATGTGAAGTGCCCAAAAAATGCGTCGAAAGTTTAGGACCTGCAAAACTATTGCAAAATTGACAGGGTGCAAGACTATTTTTGAGTTGATGGTATATTTGGGTGGACACCTATATATAATTGGATCATTCATCAGCCTTTAGGAAGCAATGTCTCCATTACGTCAAGTTCCTCCATCAGATGGAGAATTTTTCATTGAATTTGGTTCCTAGTAAACCATTTGCCTTGGTGAAGATGCTACCCTTCTTTGACAACTCGTTAGAGTTATATGTAGTTATATGTTATATTGGAAAGTGTCCTTCATCTCCATTATTCAATCTATTGTAGCTTACTCAATGCAGATAGGGTTGAGTTATATAAGGTCCAAGTTCTCTACCACCTCTGAGGTGAAAAATACGATTGAAGCAGTTCCACTTGACTATAGGTTGTAAGTTAATGAAAGGTGGAATACTCAGTTCAAAATCATTCTCACCGATAATCTTGGTAATGTTGTGAGACCCATATTGGAGTGGTTAAAGCTTCTTGTGGGGGGTAGTGAGTGTATCTTTCTATAAGTGCAACCATACCTTATCACCAACCTAAAACTTGTGTGTAACCTAATGTTGATTGCGTCGTTTCTTGTGCTTGGCTTTGGATTTTTACAAAATATCATGAAATTGTTATGGATGTGTTGGATCCATTTAAAGAATTCAATTTATTTGTCTACCTTGGTCTGAGCATGGGAGGACTCTTCATATGTAGATATAATAGGAAGAACAATGTGAATTGGGGCCATTGGTTCTAGGGACACCTGAAAAGGTCTATGGCCAATAAAATTGTGAAGGACTATGCTGTAACTATGTTGAACATAAGGAAGGATTTCATTCCATGTACATGGATGTTTGGAGCAATACATTCCGATAATATGCACAATCATCACGTTGACTACCTTTTATGGTCCACTGATATGGGGGTGGAAGGTATTCAATTTGGTTAACTTGAATTCCATCATTGACCACAAGCTAGACCAAAAAGTATTAAGAAACTTGTTGCCCCTATTTAAAACAATGATCTATGTCAGGCCAAAATAAAACTGGATGTGCTCGAAGAAGAGTTTAGTAGTTTCTTCTATCATGATACTCTTATTACAGGGTACCAAAACAACCATCTTAGAGAACCAATCAACAACCACCAATACAAAATCCTTCCATGCTTTATTGAGGTAAGGTTTGACATATAATCCATGGATATTATCTCCCAAGGATTGTTTGGAGTAGGTAGAGAAGTGTACATCCCTTGGTTCTTCACAATAATTTTAGCAATGGCACGTGCATTGTATGATTTGACATACATGCAAGCATCTATCGAAGCTTTGACCAATATAAGTACTTCTTAAATATTTCCATTATTTTCTCCACGCTGAAGTACCTTGCCACCCAACTATAATGCACCTCCCAAATTATCTTCTTGAGCTCACCTAAATGAACTCAAAGGTGACCTAGATGGCATAGAAATCCATATTGGAGATTAAAGTTTGAAATTATTTAACCTATGTCAAATTTCCGATATGTAGCAGTGAAGTCAATATTGTTATCATATTGCGGCCACCCATAAGTGTAGTGTCCACAAGAATTAAGCACTGTAGTTAGTTCCATAATTAGAGGTAGGTTTAGGTGGTTAGCCACCAGGTTTGTGAAACCCTTCTTTTACTTGATTTTTAAGTGGAGTTGTTGAGCGAACATCGAACAATTATGATGGTAGGTGTTCCACAACTTTCCCTACATTGCATGAATTATAGGGGCTTGTGGCTGATTTAGTTGATCATTTCCTTTCCTAGAATATAATGCTTCCACTGTTGATATACCTGCACATTGGAGTTCATCCCCTTTTTATAGATGGGGAACATGTGAACTATGTCAAAGGGCGTATTTCTATGATAGATCATCAGATGTCCATGCCGAGTGAGGAATATATAGACAACATAATTCAGGACACTTGTCTCCATATCGAATGACCATTGTAGATTTGGTAGAATGAGGCTTGGTGTTGAGAAAAGGTGATGTTTCAAATCCTTGAATAATTTTTTTTGTGCCTTGGCCTAAGAAAACTTGGCTTCGACTCCACCCTTAGTCACTTGGCTCAAGGGCTAAGTGATATGAGAGAAATCTAACATGAACTTGTAGTAGAAGTTAGTGAAGTCCAAGAAATTTTGGATCTCCATTTTTGGAGATAACTAATCATGAATGACTTGGATCTTGGTTGGATCCACAAGCATACAATTTTCATCCATGATGTATCCTAGATATTAAATTCTCTACATGTGAAATGAACACTTTTGTAGATTGTAATATAACATATGTTTTCGTAAGGTTCTTAACACTTGTTGAATGTGCTTCAGATGCTCCTCCCAGGTTCTACTAGAGATGAGGATATCATCCAAATATACAACCACAAAAGAATTGGTGAATGGTCACAATATATCATCCATGTTGGAGATACACACACACCTAAGATTTTATTTTTATTCTCTTTTCCTAAGTTCATTTGGATATGTTGAGGGTCCCTTAGTCTGAGATATTCTCCCCTCATTAAGAATATTCTACCCTAGACAAGGGTTCCACATACCCTCTAGTCAACTCTCAGTTACCATTCAATTAGACTAGTTAAGTGAAATGTTGCATGTCAACTTTGATTTTATCACCAAGTGTTGCATGCTAACCTCAAGATCATCACCATTAATGCGCACTTGCATAGGTATCATCAACAACAAGGCACATTCCACACGTGTGAATGATCTTCTCCTAATTTCACTCCCGTTTGACTAGTTAACTGACAACCACATGACCAATTAACTATAATAGGTGGAAATTGACTCCACTGACTACAAGTGTGTGTCATATCTCTCTAGAACACTCCTAATACACATTAGTTAACCACTATGGTGAGTTAGTTGTGTGATACAAAGTATATCACTTGTATTGTATCATTTTTTTCATTCAGTTCATGGAAATTATTTTATTCTTTTCTCCATTTTTTTTTATCTTCTCTTCACACCATTTGCAAGCTGTGTACATTTGATTGTTAGCTAGATCTTCTGTGCAGGTATCTCAGAAAATCTACATGGTATCAGAGCCCACATGCCACTAGCAAAGATCATCACCAACACTCTTTTGCAGGTATTGAAGACAGAATAAAGCAGCAGGAAAGATGAAATTTCCCGCATCTGCCATTGTAACGACATAGAACTGTTTCGAATGGAAGACAATAATTATACTCCATGTAAGGGGTAAAGGATTGTACCCGATATTAATGACCACAAAAGCAGAACCCACATCAACATTGGAAAAATCCAAGTACCTAAATCATATGGACGAGGCTCACAATATTCTATGCATGACTATTTCTCCCGACCTATGGACATCGATGCATGCAAGACACCAAATGAGATCTAAACCACCTTGGAAGGACTCTTTGGAAAGTAGGATGAAATGAGGGGCCATTTGATCAAAGTAGAACTAAACTCCTTGGATCCAAAGAAATTTGACAATCTCCAATATTTCTTCACAAAATTTAAATCTCTCCTTCGTTAATTGAAAGACCATGGTATTGAAAAATCCAAACAACAAAAAAAACTAGTTCTTGCGATCATGGAAAAAATTGGACCTAAATTTAGTGTATTTGTCTCCACATTGCATTCTACCAGATTCACCTAGGGAGCAACCTGGACCATGCCTTCATCGTCACAGTTTCTTGAGGCTTTGACATAGTAGTAGGATATGCTCATTTAGATGGACATAATCAAGTGCCCAAAGGCACATGCACTTGTTGTGCATGATGGCAAAAACTCTCAAAATCCTAAATCCAAAAGGAAAGGAAAAGAAAGGGCGCATGTAGATCCAAAGATGGAAGGGTATTCCAAACCCTTCAATGATTCCTCTGGTTTCAATGGTGGAAAAATCAAGGAAGGGAAGAAGTTTGGTTACTGCAATTGTAGGAACCATCCAGAATTAGTTTGCATGAAGAAGCAGATTGATAAAATGGCTCAAATTCTTCAGAGAAACAATCTCAGGGACTTCATTCCAGAGGCTACCAAGAAGGAGTAAGAAGATCAATCCCCTAAGAAAGGAAATCCTCATGCATTAGTTATTGTACATTCTTCTATCGACACTTGGATTGTAGATTCAGGTGATTCACATCATATGGGAAACACAAAGGATATTCCATCTTTTGTAACTGCATGCACGAGACCTCCTATCCTCAAGGGGGATGACTCTCGAGTCGAGGTCACTGGAAAAGGAAGAGTGGAACTAGATCATGGAAGATTTGAGAATGTTCTCCATGTTCCTCAACTTTATATGAATATTCTCTCAATGTACCAGATTACACACACATGCTAAGGTAAAAAGGTGAAGTTCACACTAGACTCCGTGTCCATTTTCGACATGCAAGATAACTCTAAAATTGTTGTCGGGGAGGTAAATCATAAATCTCAGTTATATAATTTTAATAAGTTTATTGAACCTAATTCCTTTGTACTACTTACACATGTTGATGACAATAATAGATTATGGCATGAGAGGTTTGTTCACCTGAATTTCAGGTACATGCATCATCTTAGCAAGACGGGGATGGTCACTGGGTTACCTAATATCCACTTTTATGAAGGGTTTTATGAAGGATTTGTCCTTGGAAAGCATCCCAAAGAGAATTTAGAGAAAGGGAAGGCTCATAGGGCCTCCTATCCATTGGATCTATTTCACAATGATCTCATGGGTCCATTCTTGCATCCATCCATCGGTAAGGCTAGGTACGTGCTTACATTTTTGGATTATTACTCACATTATGCTTGGGTATTTTTTCTCAGACAAAAGTCAGAGGTCTTTGAGCATCTAAAAGAGTTCAAGGCACTTGTTGAGATTCAATCAGGGAGAAATATCAAAGCCCTCCGTAAAGATAATGGGGAAGAGTATGTCAACATAGATGTTCAAAATATTTGTCTTGACGCCATGATACAATTGTAGCACACAATACCATATACTCCACAACAAAATGGGGTTGCTGAGAGGAAGAATAGATCTCTCAAGGAGATGGCCTCTTGCATGTTGCATGTAGGGTCACTTCCTTAGAATTTTTGGGCCAAGGCACTTAATTGTGCTAACTGCATCCAAAACAGATCCCGTCACATATCTGTCAAGGATCAAAATCTTTTCGAGGCTTGGAGCAGAAAAAAATTGGAAGTCACCCAATTCTGTATCTTTGGATCATGAGCATGGGCCCACATTCCCTCTAAGCAGATGAAAGCACTAGATCGACATATTACTACATGTATTTTTGTTGACTACCCAGAAGGTGTGAAAGGATACAGACTTATTAATCCCTATTTAGACCAACTCATCATTGAGATCAATGTTCAATTTGAGGAAAATCTCTTGCATGCTCCATAGGAGCCGCATGAAGATACTCTTGTCCTTCCACCGGTTCGAGATGATGAGTCTGCACATTTAGAATCCACTTCGGATCTAAGTTCCGATACAAAGTTGGAGGATTCAGAGCATTCAAATGCACAATCAGATATTTTAGATGTAGTTTCAGAACATGTAGATGTCGAGCCAGAGAAAATGACCAAGTGGGAACAATCCACACTTCAGGATGCATGAGGTCTTGTTGGGGATCCAATGGATCTAAGGAGGACCATATTTCAGTATGAGGATCCTCCTCATGTACTCACTACCATTGAACCCACGAAGCCTCCACATTGTTATATGGTTCAGTATTCAGACATGCAGACCTACAAAGAGGCTACAGAGAACCCCTTCTGGGAAGCATCCATGCATAAGGAGTACAAATCTTTCCTCGAGAACCAAACTCATGATTTGATTTTCCTTCCTTCAGACAAGAATCTTGTCAGATGTAGATGGGTCTACAGGACAAAAAAGGCAGAGAATGAACATGTGAGAAGACACAAGGAAAGACCTGTTTCCAAGGGATTTCAATAGATACAGGGTATCGACTATGATGAGACTTTTGATCCAGTAGCAAAGTTGGATTCTATTAGGTTGGACCTTGCCATTGGAGCATACAGGGGATGGAAAGTACATTATATGAATGTGAATAATGCTTTTCTTCACGGGGAACTCTCAGAGGAGATTTACATGGATCAACCACCTGGATTCATTATGAATTCATATTTAGTGTGCCAACTCAAAAAGTCACTCTATGGCCTCAAGTAGGCTCCTAGAGAATGGTATGCAAATATGGACTCCTTCCTCTCCAAGAATTTTTTTAGATATGAATTTGATCCAAATGTCTACACATGGTTGATCTTTTGATCATCGACAACTCAGTTTCAATGATTTCCTTGGTCAAGGGCATTCTTGAGGATGGGCTTTCGATGACGGACATGGGTCCACTCCATTTCTTTCTTGGTCTTGAGATTAGCTAGGATGCATCAAGCATCAAACTATCTCAAGTTAAGTATGCTCAGGATCTCTTGGAGAGATTCCACATGACAGGCTACAAGTCTACACCTACACTTTTCTTATCTGGGGTTAGACTTGAGGATGGTCATGATACACCATTGGTGGACAACACCTTGTATCAACAAATTGTGGGGAGTCTTTTGTATCTCACCCATGTTGATTTTTCTATGAGCAATATTAAGCATGAAGTTCATTCAATTTTAGCATTTGTCTTAACCATAACCAATAATGTTGCAGCAGCCAAGATCACAAGAAGAAACACCATGCACAAGAACACAAGAAGTATCCTAGGNGTGTCTATTGGCACAACAGGGCCGACCTCACTAGCTCACAATATAATTAATATTAACCAGATTAATTATCTTTTACATTTATTATTATTCACATTAATGTGGGGCCGACCTGTACCCTTTACATTACAATTAGGGTTACATGCAGGTCTGACTGTTGAAAAATATAGCAAGGGATATTATACACCCACTAGTTCTCATCCACTAGGGGCACATCCATAGGGATGTCCATATCTCTGGCTCACTGCATTACACAGAAGAACCACTTCTTCACTAGTTCTCAATCACTAGGATCACATTCACCTATGCTCATCTACAAGCACATTCACTCAATAGATCTTCTTTCCCACTGCATTACAGAGGAGAGTCATCTAGATTTTCTTGTCAAATATTCTGCTCAGAGGAGGCTAATACATCATCTTCATTTATGTTCTCACGACGATGCACCCAAAAATTTGGGATTTCACAGGTTCACCTTGTGCTCAGCCACAAGCACGTCCAACTCTACAAATATCCTTTCTCACTGCGTTACATAGGAGAATCATCTAGAGTTCTTCTCAACTCTCTGTAAGGAGGAGGCCATCTCTACATTCTTGCTCTGTCTCAGATAGGAACCACACACCCCTCTCAGTATATTTCTCTCAGGTTTGTAAGCTGGAGAATGTCTCACGTAGCTGCAATCATCAACACTCCCTCTCAGCTAGGGAGGCATTTTCCACCAGGCCAAATCTCTCACAAAAATACTTGAACTTTGTCTTGGCAAGTGTTTTGTTGAAGATATATGCGATCTGTTCATGAGTAGGAAGATACTACAAGTGTACTGCCTTCTTCTGCACCATGTCTATGATATAGTGATACTTTATTTCAATGTGTTTCGATCTGTGATGAAACACTGGATTCTCAGAGAGATTTACACAACTTTGGTTATCATAATGAATAGTAGTAGGATCCATCTCATGATCGAACAAGTCAGTCAGAAGTTTGCGTAGCCACACTGCTTCATGGACTGCTACACTCAATGCAATGTACTCTACCTCTGCGGTGCTTAATGCCATAGAGCTTTGTTTTCTGCTACTCCAGGAAACCATGGCAGAACCTAAAGTGAAGCAAAAAACGAAGGTGATTTTTCTTTCTAATGTGCTTCTTGCCCAATCTGGATCGATATATACTTGCAGGCTCAAGTCCACACTAGAGGCATATCTCATGCCATAACCAATTGTGCATTTTAAGTATCTCAATACATGTTTTGCAGCTATCCAGTCTGTCTGTCTCGGTTGGCTCATAAACTGTCTAAGCACATTTACTGCATAGAAAATGTCCAGTTTGGTGTTAACCAGATACACCAAAGATCCAATCAATTGTCGGTATAAGTGTGGATCTACATCTCCTGAATCAGTATCACTCATTTTCTTCAAATCCATTACCATTGGAGTGGGCATGGATTTGCATTCTGTCATGCCGAAATATTTCAGTATCTCCATAGTATATTTTCCTTGACTTAGGAAAATCTCATCTATTCTTTTCCATACTTCTAGTCCCAAGAAGTAGTGCATTAAGCCCCAATCCTTCATTTCAAATTTAGTAGTCAACGCTCGTTTGCATTCAACAATGAGTCTCTCTGAACTGGTGAGGAAGAGGCCATCCACATATAGGACCAAAATCAAACACTCATTTCCATCAATGTGATAATATAAGTTTGGATCAACAACACTTTTGTTGAAGCCCAAACTCATCAGAAATCCATCCATTTTCTCGTACCAAGCACGTGGTTCTTGCTTTAGGCCATATAGGGATTTCTTCAACCTGCATAAATGAGATCTTTCGTTGTGTACAATGAATCCTTCTGGCTGCTCAATATAAACTTCTTCCTCAATCTCACCATTGAGAAAAGCTGTCTTTACATCCATCTGATGTAGCTTCTAACCCATGGAAGCAACTAGTGCAATGATAGATCGGATGGAGGTGTATCGGGCTACTGGTGCAAAGGTCTCGTCATAGTCAACTCCCTCTACTTGTGAAAACCCTCTGGCCACAAATCTTGCTTTGTATTTTTCAATGCTTCCATCAGAAACATGCTTGATTTTATAAATCCATTTGGAAGTCACTACAGACTTTCCCTCTGGTCTTGGAACAACATCCCATACATCAGTTTTTAATATAGATTGGTATTCTTCAGTCATGGCATCTTGCCATACTTGTTCACCTGAAGCTTCTCCATGACAAGTTGGCTCCGAGTCAATAATGTGGGTCATGGCTGAAAGGTAGTGTTGATGGGTTCTAGATCCCTTTAACTCAACAGTAGGAACCAAACCTGTCACCGAGGTGCAATTAGACTCTGCAACATTTAATAGTGGAATGGTTCTCCAGATCTCGTGATCTACCCAATTAATCGATGGGCTTTACGTTTTCTTGTGAAGGTGTCTCCTTCAGTTTGGACTTTCTCTTTTTGTATTTTCTCTTATGTGGGACCGATATAAGATGGAAGCTGGTATAAACCAACTAGGTAACAAAATAGGAACAAGTTTAACTACTGGAGAAGAAGCTGATCTTGGGATAACCCTTTACTCTAGCATGCAGGTGATGATCGTCTACCACAAGCCTAGTACTTATATGTTAACCATGCGAGTATTCCAATTACTGAATGAGATACAAATTATCAGAAAGAAAACATACATGTGATAAACGATGGCAAGTAAAATAATTCACTCAACTCTAATCATCAATCACATAATAACACAAAGATTTATTTTCATCATTAAAGAAAGAACTGTAAAACATTACATCAGATAACTTATCAATAGATTTAATAGCTATTACTTGTTATTGCATCCATTCATGAGATGAAATAGGAAATATTTCTTCTCCACATCCAATCATACACGCATTTGATGAAAACATAAACTTGTCTCTGGTCCAGAAGGACTTCTCAATTAAAGGCAGCTCCGAAATAGTTCTTAGCAAAACAAAAAATGAGAGTTTCTTGCAACAACCATCGACCCTTAACTAATCGGTAGATGCTCTTATTTATAACATAAAAATTAATTGAAACAACAACTAAAGTGCAGATAAGAAAAAAACAATTCGCCACATGGCATTCTTTCTGTCAGTTTTCCTAAGAGTCATCTCAAGATACCACTTAAGAGGGTGACTCTTATCGTACTCTGACCACTTGATGAACAGGTCCTCACAAGTGTTGGCATATGGAAAACTATGTTGTTCCATCGGGGCTGAGTGAATCTCTCTGATCTCTACTACATGTGCCCGATACTTGACTATACTAGCACTTAACTATTGCAGCATAGCCCGAGCTTTGATCATGTGTTCCATAAACTGTCGCACTTGAGCTTGCACAGTGTCTGTCACCTTTGCTATTTCTTCAGGCCATAATGAGTCTTGCTCGGTGTGCGATTTGACTATGTCGCACAAGTCGATAAAGTCGTCGAGCATGCCAAACTCAGGGAGTCCGATATCCTTCATTGCCTTGTTAATTTTGACCCATCTCTTCTCGCACTTGGCCCATTTTTCCTGAATCTCATGATGAGGCTCTTGAGCCATTTTTTCCCAATACTCGGCCAATTTCTTGATGTGGTCGATGCTGCTTTCTCTTAACACCCGGATGTCGTGCTCTTCGGCGTCTCGACCCTTTTGCACCACGCTGATATACTTGATTATTTCCACGACCTGTTGCACTTTCTCGTACCATCTCTCCATATCTTTGGACGTCGCAAGTGCCACGAGGGTGTCTTCCTGAAGCTCGACTATCCTTGCAGTGAATAGGTGTCGTTCATCCATAAACTTGTAGTAGGCTTCCTTGAATTCACTCCTTAGGTACACTACGACCTGTGTCGTGTCCTGATAGTATTTCACCAAGTGGCGCAAATGTTCTAGTTCCTTCAGGGAAATGACCAACTCGTCTTCATCTCTTTTAGCTCTGTCCAGGGTGGCATCTGTGATTGCCATCCATGCGCCGATGAGTTCAGACGTCTTAGCATGCTCTGTGTTGATCAAATGTTCCTTTGTAGTGATGAGGATGGAGCAATCTAAAGTGATCTTCCTCTTCTTGGTGGTCCTCTAGATGATAGCCTTCCTTTTCTAATCATAATCTATGGCATGTATGTCAACTAATTCATCCACAGGTTCAGGAATTTGCTGATCTCCCTAGGTGATTGTATTTCCCAGACTTTCGATGGTATATACTTGTTCAAGATTGGGTTCTTGAACTTCTTCATTGTGTTCTGAAGGCCCGACTTCTATCTGTCGCTCATTGGGGGTTTGAGTACCGATTGAAATAGAGGCTTCGGGGATAGGCTCGGTACTACTTGTTCATCCATCATTGATACTTCGATTTCCTGCTACGGAGCTTCTTCCTTTGGCTCGTCCCTCAGACTGTCTACTTGGGTCTCCGATGGATCGGTCAACTTAGTGTCTAGGACACTTTCGACTTCTTGTTATTTTTGTGGAACCTCCTAAATTTGGGCATCGGGAACAAGGGAAGATGTCTTCTCTGGTCCCTTTTCTTCTTCAATATGCACAGGGGTCACAAGAGATACTTCTGGGCTCTCATCATCGTCATATATCTTTATTAACTTGCTTAAGGGGTTTGACACATCGGTCCTTTGCGATGCTTTGACAAATCCTGGCTGACACGAAACACCTGTCGTCTATCTGGTTAGTGGCGTTGTAAACTCAGGGTCGTCTAACCCAGTAATGTCATCAAGATCTATGAATTCAGGTCCGCTTGATCCCGTCTGGCTTCTATTCGGATTGTCTTCAGTGAGCCTTGTCATGTTTAGGATGTCCAGGTCATCTTGTAGCTAATCAATTATTCGCTACGCATGTTCTAAGATAAGTAACCCCCTCTCCCGCGCATCTTGAGCCTCAGGGGAACCTCTATCTTGCACTGGGGTTACCCAAGGAATCTCTATTGTTTCAGCCGCTACCTGGGGGGCTTTTGATACTTCGACTGCTATCATTTCTTCCCTGGCCCTGAGGGCCCCTTGAGCCGATTGTTCTAGTATTGTTTCCTGTTCATCCAGGCTCATGGCTTTGAACCTGGTCATCTTAGGGTTGACCATCCTTCTAATGACTTCATCCCAATCCTGAGCATTTTTGGTGAAGACCTCATCTTTGAACTTGTCGTGGGTGTAAGGCCAACAAGATGATACTTGCGATGCATGTTTCAAGACTAGACCCCTTGGGTCATGTTTGCGGAAATGACCGGTATGGAATCAAAACTCCAATTGGCTCGGTCCTTCCTGCTTGGCTTGAGCAGTGTCTTTTACTAGATAGAAACCTATATGGAACCCATAAGGTATAAATGCCCGCTTCTTATCTTTCACCAGAGTAGCGTTGTAGCCTTGTAGGATAGTTTGGTAGCATATCTCCCCTACTTCTAGTTGATCAGGAACATGCACAAGCAGGAGATGAGGTGCTCCAGTGGCCCCAAATACCCTAATGTAGGTATCACGTTCGTCCAGATACTAGTGGCCAACCTTTGCTATCACCTTTTTTTCCGCAATCGATAGCCTTAGACACTCTTTCTTGAAAAGAATAAAATGAATGCGCGCAATGAATTCATTGCAGATAAGGGAGTATGATTTTTTGTACCTGTTCTCCCATAAAATTACAAAGTAAACATGGACCGAGAGTTCTACGGCGTGCCAGCTTAAGTTCATTCTGACAAAGACAGTCCTGGCACATATGGCGTCCAGTAAATACGAAGCCATGTAGAAGGATGGAGTCTCTCCTTCTTTCAACGTCTGAGCCTGTTGTATGCAGATGCTCAACTGCTTTGAAATGATGGTTCCCCAATTGAAATCTCTCCCAGAAATGGGCATTGTGTAAGCTAGAGGCATCCATGCCTCTGAAAACCTGGAACATTCTTTCTCCCCGTAAAACCTGCAGATGGGGCCATTAGATAGATATACGGCTCCCTTAAGTTGGCCGTCTGGTACCAACCAAAGGTCCGATTGGTATATTTCTTGTCTTCTCTCCACCATGAATCCATCACCCAACCGGTGTTGTGGAGCTCGTAGAAATTTACGACAAAATCAATGTTCATCCGCTCCTACGGGTCTCTAAGCTTATAGTAACTCTGCACCTCTACCGAAAGAAAAACCTTGACACACTCGCCATTGGCGTCGTTAATCAAAAAAAATTGTGTGTTCGTGCGATCGATGAGCCACTTTAGGATTTCTATGCAGGGGAACACTGGAGTTCTTCTTGCCACCATGTGTAGGTATGATCTTCGAATGTTTGAGAAAACTTCATCATCAAGCTTCCTCATATCGGGTTCGTTGTACAAGATATATTCCGAGAATTCTTACCAGCTAATCTTCTTGAAGAGTTCTCCCCAGTGTGGGAGTACAACCTTGGTACCCGTGCTTTCCTCCATGTCTCCAAAGGACAGAGGTTGAGTGAAAGCCTTATTTGTAGATGTCCCGATGACCGGTTCTAGCCTTGGAGAAAATTATAATTGTTTTGCTGGCCCTGGGGACGAGCCTTATCCTATCTCTGGTTCCTTTAGCTTTGACGCTCTCAGAGATCGCCTGGTGGTTGGTTTTCTTGGAGGCATTGTTACTGCAATCGAAACAATCCTTTAGGGCTTGTGTATAGAGATACATTGCATAAAAATGTATATATGAAGTGAGAACACAAAAAAACCAGACTGGTACATACCTGTAACGCTTGCTAAACCTTGTAGTTTGATACTCACAGGATCTTGGAAGCTTTGAATTGCTCGTCTCGTTCTTTTGGATGCTCTGAAACTCCTTTGCGCCCAGAGTGGTCTCATTTACAATAGCTCAAGAGAATTTAAATGGGGAATAACTTACCATGTCACATCGACCAATTAATTCTGGTGATGAGTGAAAATCAAACAAATCTGCCTCCGGATCTCTGCAATTTAATTCATCGTGGGTTGACGGAGGCATGGAGGGTGAAGTGTTCTATCGGTAATTTCAAACGGTTGTTTTCATTCACAGACGAAGTAGTAACTAATGTGAGATTTGACATTAATTAACCTGTTAAAAGCTCATAATCTAATCGTATCTAGCGCTAAAATGTCCCATCGTGTCTCTTTCCTAGTGGGCAGATCGGGGATCGACAATGTGTTATGGATGTTTTCGTTGATATCCTTCCGCGAAAAACCTCCGAAGCTGATCGATTTTATCATACGGTGCTGACATGGAAAAAATGGCTTAGGACACGTGGCAATGAAGATGGGTGATTTATCTCACGAGTATTAGTTGGAGTCGGGACTTTCTTCAAGTTGTGCGTTCTTAAACTAAACTTGGGATTGCTGATGCCAAAAAGGTATCGGGGATCAGTGGTCAGGGATAAAACTATCGCGTATTTTCCTTTGGGTTAGTGTCTTCGAAAAATGGCTGCTGTCGAAATGCTTTGGGAATTGGTGATCAGGGGAAAACTTCTTAGCATGGTCGCAATGTTCATCGTGATTCGGTTTTCTCCGATTCTGACAAGTGCATCGGGTATAGGTGATATCGTTTCCTTTCCTTTTAAATGTTACTCCCTTCTCCTTTTGCCGATGCCAAAGGGGATCGAATGTTGGCGATCTCCGTATATGGTACTTTTCTTGAAATAAAACTTCTTTTCATCGATACCGATGAAGATCGAAGCTCAACGACTGAGGTTTTCCGAGTGATTCCTTTTCACCCTTTAATTTCTTCCGATGACGAATCTTGAGCGCATTGGGGGAAGTGTTTTGGAGGGAAATTCCTTAAGTGTTAGGCCTTTTTGAATTTATGAATTTAAACAGACCTGAATAGCTCATGAACGTTAAGAGAACAAGAAAAGTCAAAACATTTATCAAAATAAAATCGAATTCAGATAGTGCAAAATTAAGTGGTACTCAAAAAAGTGAAAAATTGACATAGGCGTTTTAGGGTTTGTTGAGTGCTCAACAAATGGCGACTTACTTGGCGAAAGAAGAAACTCTGTTCCTTCCTCGGGCTTGGCTGATGCAAAAGTTGATTAGGAGCTTAACTGGTTTTCATCAAAGCTTCTTTTACCTTTACATTTGGAACTTCCCCGGTTGATGCATCTGGGCCTGCCTGTGGGGTTTTTTAACCTTTATTCCACCTTCTTTTCTTGTAACCTTGTCTCACCCCTTCTTTTGAGAAGATTCTAGAAAAACATTCACTGGCACTAGGCCTTTTAGTTACCTTCATTCATTTACTACGGTGTTGCTCCGCTGCTAGTGAGTGTACATAGCCCCGACGGAGTCACCCCGACGTCATAGACCTTGCTCTGTTGCCAACAAGCGTCCATAGTCCCAATGAGATATCTGCATACCCTCTCCTACTGTGCGCTGATTTGATATAGTTGAATTTTATTTTGCAGAATGCCTTGAGCGAGCGGGAGAGGAGGACGTTTGTTATTTGAAAAATTATGAGGTGGTTAAGGTGAAACTCACTAGCTCTATCTCTGAGGTGCATGTAGTCCTTTCCAGCTTTCCTTCTTTCCCTTAAGGTCTTACCAGACCACTGATCAGACACTTTCACATTTCTCCAAGGTTGTTCATCCGCGTAGGTTAGATAGAGAATCCCTTGAGACAACCACAGGTTCCTCATTGTTTCTTATGTTTGTATGTGAGCAATGAGTTAGGAAGAGAGTTCTCTACGTCACATGATTTGAGGTCAACTATTGTCTCACTAAAAACAATATTTCAAAAGCTCGAAAGAATGATCGCAAAAGACAAAACAAAAGGTATAAATGCAAAAGATAAATCGATGCATCAAAAAATAAACAAAAAAAAAAAATTCTTCTTCTTCTTTTTTGTAATGAAAATATTGTTTAAGGGCTTGGATATTTACTGGGAGAGAGTCAAATTATCCCCTCAGATTATGTATTCGATAGGTGCCTAACCTAATCTTATCAGCCACCTGGAAGGGTTTGAGCCATAGATTCTGAAACTTAGAATGTTTGCCTTTAGGCTCGTTTTCTCTGTCCCATTTTAGGACTAAGTCTCGTACTTCAAAATTATTCACTTTAGCCTGATGCTTGTCAAACCACCTCTTTACTATCTGCTGATGAGCTATGAACTTTAAATTATATTTTTCCCTTTCTTCTTCTAACATGAGCAGGGTGTCAATTCTTTGTTGTATGACTTATGAGGGCTATCTTCTGGCCTCCTGAGCGAGCTGAAGAGATGGAAGATATAGTCCGTTTGGGAGAATGGCTTCCTATCTGTATACCAGAAAGTATGGGGAATTCCATATAGCTTCCTTGGGTGTGAATCTATTGGACCTCAAAGCATTATAGAGTATATTATGCCAATTCCTCTGGTTGTCTGCAACCATTTTCTTCAATATCCTCACTAGGTTCTTATTAGTTGATTCTGCCACTCCGTTTCCCTGTGGATAATAATTTGTAGAGTATCTAATTATGATTCCTTTGTCTAGGGAAAACTATGTTAATAAGGTGGAAGAAAATTAATATGAATTATAAAAAACAAGAACAAAAGGGACGTCGAACGTTGTGATTAGTTGTTGTCCTATGAATTGGATTACTACCTTCTAATTTACATGAGTCAGGGGGATGGCCTCTGCCCATTTTGTGAAATAATCGGTGGCAGTAAGTATGTACTTGTGTTGTTTTGAAGAGCTTGGTGTAATCTCTCCTATGATATGTAACCTCCATTGCTCAAAAGGCCTAGAAACGACCACCGGTTGGAGTGGGACAACTGCTCTCTTCTCCCTCCCAGTGCTTATTTGACAAGTTTTACAGTTTCTAGCGTATGTGTGAGTGTTCTTGAACAAAGTGGGCCACTAATAACCAATTGTCAGTATCTTATGAGCAGTGGTGTCTCCTGCAAAATGTCCATCGACAAGGCCATCATGGAGCTCCTTTAGAACTTTATTTGCATGTTCACTTTTGAGGCATCTCAAAAGTACCCCATCATAATTAACCTTGAAGAGTACCAAATTTATGAGGCGATATTGTGCAGATTTTAACCTGAGAGCTCTTCTTTCCCTAGGGTTGAGGTTTTCTGGACAAGTCCCATGGTGTAGGAGATAAGTCAGTTTCTCATACCAAGACTCTTGTCCTAGGGAAATGTATGAAGCTTTACCACACCATAATGCCATTTCATTCTCCCATTCGGGGTCTTCATTTACTTGGTCTTGAGCTTCAGCTGCCAGTTTTCATAACTCTTGTCCTTTAACCAATTTAGCAGGTTTTATATCTAGATAAAATTATTGGACTACTGCCATCCAGTTCCCTCTTCTTTCCCCCATCTCCTATTGAGTAAATAGGGATCAGACTATGGGGTGAGGCACGATTACTTTGGTATGGTTCTTGAGGATGTAAGATCTGAAATGTTTTACTGCTTTATAAACTGCATAAGCATGTTTATCTATAGCAGGATAATTAAGTTTGACACCTTGTAGGTTAGTGCTCATGAACGATACCAAAGCTTCATTTTTGTCATCATCCGTTTGAGTTAATACTACGACTAACGATTGGTTGGAGGCAAAATTATAGAGGAATAAATATTTGTTGAAATTGGGACTTCGCAGCACCAGGGCTTGAGAGATTGCAGTTTTAATATTGCTGAAAGCCTTCTTCCATTCATCATCCCACTTAAACTCAGCATCCTTACGAATCATTTTTTGTAGGGGTTTGATAGTTTCCGCGAAATCGAGAGTGAACTTCCTCACAAAATTGATTTTCCCGAAGAATGTCTGCATAGCCTTCTTGTTGTGAGGTAATGGACGCTGAGATATAGCCTTAATTATTTCCGGGTCTATGCAAATGCCTATTTGAGATATGATGTGGCCTAACAATTTATCTTCCTCGACACCGAAAATAGTTTTCTTAGGGTTTAAGGATATGCCGTGTTTCCTACACCTTTCGAAAATCTGGGTTACGTGTTGGATGTGATATTCTTTGTTCTTTGAATACACAATCACATTGTCCAAGTACACTACTACACATTTGTTGATAAGTCCCCAAAAAGCTACATCCATGGCTCTCTGGAAGGTTTCTCCTGCATTGATTAACCCAAAAGGCATGCGTTTGTAAGCAAAAGTTCCCCACTTGGTTTGGAAGGTAGTTTTCAAGCAGTCTTCTTTTGAAACTAGAACCTGGTTGTACCCTGAGAAACCGTCTAGTAAGGAGAAAATTTTAGAGCTAGACACGGTCTGTAGGAGTTGCTCCATTGGTAGGACTGGGTAATTGTCCTTTTCTGAAGCTCTGTTGAGATTTCATAAATCTACGCATAGGCGAATCTCCCCAGACTTTTTCCTTACAGGAACCAGATTTGCTACCCATGCAGAGTGTCTAACCTAGAAGATAATTTTGGCATCTAACAGTGTCTTTAACCCCTGACACATGAGAGGATCTAGGGATGGGTGGTACTTCCAGAGCTTTTGCTGGAGGGGTTTCACTTCAGGTTTTAACGGGATAGTGTGTTGAATGATACAGGTATCATAAGTTTTCAAATCTCGGTAGGACCACACAAAGAGGTCTTGATATTGCCTGAAGAGTTTGAGATATGCCTTCCTTTCCTCCTTAGATATGGTCTTGCCGAGGTTTACATTTTTTGGGTTTTCCGGGGTTCTGAGATTTATAGTTTCATGCATGGGACAAGAACTACCAGTCTTCACGTTTTTTGTTCCCTTAAATCTTTCCTTTAGATCAAAAAGGTTTTCTAAGTTGGCTATCCCCTTCGGTATCGTGTGAGACTTCGATTTGTTAATCGGTCGATCTGTATGAAGGTCGGTTTCCGTTGAATGTTTTTGGAATACTTCATCGTCAATGGCCAAATCTTTAAAATTGTCCTGATTAGTCAGAAAGTTTATAATCTGCTCGTCTACCTCAAAAACCTTCCAATTAGAAATGTTGTTGGGCACCAAGGGTTTGTATAGCAGTTCTACAGTGAACCGAGAAGCTTCATAATCCTCTAGAGGTGATAGCCTTGAGGCAGTAGTGGCCAGGGAATCAACAAGAATGTTCTTTTCTCTGGGGATTGTTGTGAGGTTGAAAGCTTTGAAATGTTCTATTAGCCTGTGCACTTCCTGTTGGTAAATATTTAGGTGTGGAGAGTTGCAATGAATAGTATTCCTTATCTGTCTAACAGTGACTTCAGAGTCTCCATAAACCTTCAATTCTTGGACGTTCAGGTCTATGGATTTCTTTAACCCTTGTACTAGAGATTCATACTCGACAATGTTATTTGTGCATTTGAACTCTAGTCTATAGGACATGAAATGTCTTTTGCATTTTGGATTGATGAGGATACACCCTGCTCCCGACCCTTCTTGTGATTTAGATCCATCAAAATATAGGGTCCAAACTCGTGGGAAAACTTTACCATCTTCCTCTTTCCTATCACTTTCCCCTTTTCTTTTTGTTAATTCTGTGATTTTGAACGTAGGTTCCTGGAAAAAGATGGTTTCCTCCGGCACCGTCGACAATTATTGTCGAAAAATCATTTTGAAGTTTTGGGTAAGAGGGACATTATATGAGAGAGGGGAGAAGTTCCCGAAGTAGGAATCACAAGAATAATTGCCTAGCACAGGGAAATCTGACGATGAGGGTTCGTTTAGGGTTTCTAGGTCAGTGATTGTAGGTTTCAGATATCTTTCCCTATCAATTCTGATCATATTTTTGTGCCCCTTTAATGGCAACCAAAGGTGATCCCAGTTTGTACTAAATTATCCGTTTAACTTTTCAGACCAATCTCGGCTTAATAACAACCTGTAAGATTCTGGGATATCTACTACAATGATGTCGATCACTTGCACAAGTTTAGGGTGTGTTGCTATTATGATCATTACGTATTTGAGCTCTCCCATGACCTTCACCTGGGTTTTGTCTAGTTGTATTACATATTTATCACTCTTGAGAGGGTCTGCATTTAGGTTTTTGCAAATAAATAGTGGCATAACATTTGTGGATGCTCCTAAATTGATCAAACAATTATGGAGGTTTCTGTTAAATACTTCGAATGTTAAAAGGAAAGGTGGGACAAAAGGTTTTTCCTTCTTATCTTCAGAGCTAGTGATCACAGTTCGTTTATTCCCTAGATCTGTGGGGATTAGATTTCTTCCTAGGTCAGTGCTCATCTCAAGACTTTCTATCGATTTTAAAGCCTGTAATAGGAAGTCTTTTTGCTGAGGGATTCTACATATGTCCATAACTGATATATTAGCCTTCAACTTATTCAAGTCTTCTACTATGTTGTAATCAAGCTTAGGCGATTCTTACGTATGGATGTTTATAGGGTTCTTACGGGTAGAAAAAGGTGCTTTCGGGTGATCGGGAGTTGATATTCCTCACGAAACTTGGGTCGTAGTAAGGTCGTTTGAGACATGTTGACCCCTAGTTCATGTTTGTACAACCAAGACTTCTGCAAGTGGTTCTTGAACCTCAAACAATCCATCAGAAGGCATAGCTAGGTCGAGATCCCATATCAACATGGTTGTTTCTTCTGGTGAAGCAATTTCTTCCTGGTCGACAATATTCATACTAGAGCTGCTTGATTGTTCAGTCAGAGATACTTCATCTAGAAACCAGTTGTCCATCAGATTCATGGCATGCACCCATTGGGGGAAGTCTCTTTTAGAGTGGTTCTCTTGGTGATAAGTGCAGAAAGAATCGGATGCTACATTTCCCAGATCAATGTTTAGGTTGGTTGGGGGAGGTTCAATGGCTTTGAATGGTGTATTCCTTTTAAAGAAAGGATTATAAGGCCTCTGGCCTTGGTTTCCATCCCCTGCACTTCTCTTCATGTGTATGATTTCATTTGATAGTTTTTTTACCATACACTGTAGGTCTTCTATTTCCCCACTTCCCTTTTCAGGATCCTGTTTTGTTTGTTTTCCCAAGGGTCTAGTAAGCAACAACCCTCTCTTGGGAGGAGGTTGAGCTTCTTTCTTAACTAAAGAGACCTGGCCCTCTTTACATCCTTTCATTTGGAACTCTATCATTTTGTCTTCTTCAAAATTCTCAGCTAGGGTTAGTTTGGAAACCCTCTTCACAAACATGGAAATAGAGGATTGGAGAGCATTAGCATATACTTCGATTTGAAATTCTTGAGTAGGTTTAGCTTCGGGATGGAATTTGTTTAAGATGGTAGTGAATCTTTGATTAAAATATTTTACTCTTTCCTTTGAACTCATGGTGGCGGCGAAAAACTCAGCCATCAGAGCTCCCGTAGTAGTTTCTTCTACAAATTTATCTAAAAATTCTTTTTGAAACTTTGTCCAACTAGTTATAGATCCTACAGGCAAGTTAAAATACTACGTGGAAGACAAATTCTCAAAAGTATAGGGGAACAACCTCCAAACTACATCTTCATGTTGGACACTCATAAGTCTAATAGCTAGTATGAATTTCTTGATATGATCCTCATGCAATCCCGAGGTCTCGAGGTCAAACTTAGGAAGTAATTTCTCTAGGTGTCGGGGAAGGTTATGTACTCGTCTAGGGATGGCCAAAGAATCTCTGGCCAACCAAGGTTGATTGTTTTGCGGTGGGTTTTCCCTCTCTTCATCATGGTCATTATGATCTTCCATATCTTTGGATCCTAAAAATGAGCATTCTGAGTTAAACCCTTCCGCTTTCAAAAAATCGTCCAGCTCAGAGACGTTGCCGACTGGCGTTTCAGGGATTATATTAAGAGGATGTTCTATTTCGGTGATTGTGAAATCTATTAGGTCTTATGCTATGTGCACAAAAACCTGGTCGGGGGTGTCGACCACTGGTCTGCTTATTTTTTTTCTTCGAGGAAGTATCAGAGCTAAAGATAGCGGACCGATCTATTAGGCGTATGCTCTTGTGATTCTTCTGAATTGATTCAATTCCTCGCGAGGAAGAGCATAAGGTATATCAAGGAACAAGTGTTCTTCCTTGTGCTGGGGTGAGTTACTCGTTTCAGGAGTACTCAGTGTGTGTGGGCTGTCTTGGGAATGACTAGGCATGCATGTGGGCTATTTTGAATCTACAAGATGTATGAGATATTATGTGAAATATATATTCAACCATTCATTCTTCTAGCGCCAATTCTATTGATGGGTTCTAGATCCCTTTAAATCAACAGTAGGAACCAAACCTGCCACCGAGGCCTAATTAGACTCTACAACGTTTAATAGTGGAATGGTTCTCCAGATCTTGCGATTCGCCCAATTAATCGATGGGATTTACGTTTTCTTGTGAAGGCGTCTTCTTCAGTTTGGACTTTCTCTTTTTGTATTTTCTCTTAGGTGGGACCGATATAAGATGGAAGCTGGTATAAGCCAACTAGGTAGAAAAATAGGAACAAGTTTAACTACTGGAGAAGAAGATGAGATTGGGATAACCCTTTACTCTAGCATGCAAGTGGTGATCGTCTAGCACATGCCTAATACTAATACGTTAACCATGTGAGTATTCTAATTACCGACTGAGATACAAATTATCAGAAAGAAAACATACATGTGATAAACGATGGCAAGTAAAATAATTCACTCAACTCTAATCATCAATCACATAATAACACAAAGATTTATTTTCATTATTAAAGAAAGAACTGTAAAACATTGCATCAGATAACTTATCAATAGATTTAATGGCTCTTACTTGTTACTGCATCCATTCATGAGACGAAATAGGAAATAGTTCTTCTCCACATCCAATCAAACACGCATTTGATGAAAACATAAACTTGTCTCTGGTCCAGAAGGACTTCTCAATCAAAGGCAGCTTCGAAATAGTTTTTAACAAAAAAAAAAATGAGAGTTTCTTGCAACAACCATCGACCCTTAACTAATCGGTCGATGCTCTTATTTATAACATAAAAATTAACTGAAATAACAACTAAAGTGCAGATAAGCAAAACAAAATTTGCCACATGGCATTCTTTCTGTCAGTTTTCCTAAGAGTCATCTCAAGATATCACTTAAGAGGGTGACTCTTCTTGTACTCCAACAACTTGATGAACAGGTCCTCACAGGTGTTGGCGTATGGGAATCTATGCTGTTCCATTGGGGCCAAGTGAATCTCTATGATCTCAACCACATGTGCTCGATACTTGACTATACTAGCACTTAACTGTTGCAGCATAGGCCAAGCTTTGATCGAGTGTTCCATAAATTGTTGCACTTGACCTTGCGATGTGTCCGTCACCTTTGCTATTTCTTCGGCCTATAATGAGTCTTGGTTGGTGTGCGATTTGACTATGTCGCGCAAGTCGACAAATTTGTCGGGCATGCCAAACTCGGGGAGTCCAATATCCTTCATTGCCTTGTTTATTTTGACCCAACTCTTCTCGCACTCGGCCCATTTTTCCTGAATCTCCCGATGAGGCTCCTGAGCCATTTTTGCCCAATACTCGGTCGATTTCTTGATGCGGTCGATGCTGGTTTCTCTTAACACCTAGATGCCGTGCTCTTTGTCATCTTAACCCTTTTTCACTGCGATGATATACTCGATTCTTTCCATGGCCTGTTGCGCTTTCTCGTACCATCTCTCCATATCTTTGCATGTCACAAGTGACATGAGGGTGTTTTCCTAAAGCTCGGATATCCTTGTAGTGAATAGGTGTCGTTCATCCATAAAATTGCAGTAGGCCTCCTTGAATTCACTCCTTAGGTACACCCCAGCCTGTGTGGTGTCCTAATAGTATTTCTCCAAGTGGCACAAATGTTCTAGTTTCTTTAGGGCAGCGACCAACTCCTATTCATCTCTTTTAGCTCTGTCCAGGGTGGCATCTGTGATTTCCATCCCTGCACCGATGTGTTTGGACGTCTTAGCATGCTCTGTGTTGATCAAATGTTCCTTTATAGTGATGAGGATGGAGCGATCTAAATTGATCTTCCTCTTCTTGGTGGTCCTATGGACGATATCCTTCCTTTTTCGATCATAAGCTATGGCATGTATGTCAGCAACTTTGTCCACAGGTTCAGGGATTTGCTGATCTCCCCAGGTGAGTGTATTTTCTAGACTTCCGATGGTATATACTTGTTCAAGATTGGGTTCTTGAACTTCCTCATTGTGCTCTGAAGGTCCGACTTCTGTCTGTCGCTCATCGGGGGTTTGAGTACCGATTGAAATAGAGGCGTTCGAGATAGGCTCGGTACTTACTTGTTCATATGTTGTTGAGATGTCGATTTCCTGTTGTGGGGGTTCTTCCTTTGGCTCGTCTGACCCTGGCTCGTCCTTTAGATCATCTGCTTGGGTCTCTGGTGCATTGATCAGCTTAGTGTCTAAGACACTTTCAACTTCTTGTTCTTTCTATGGAACCTCCTGAATTTGGGCATCGATAACAGGGGAAGATGTCTTCTCTGGTCCCTTTTCTTTTTCAATATGCACAGGGGTCACAAGAGATAATTCCGGGCTCTCATCATCGTCATATATCTTTATCAGCTCGCTTAAGGGGTTTGACGGACCGGTCCTCTGTGATGCTTTGACAGCCTCTGGTTGAGATGAAACACCTGTCGACGATCCAACTGGTGGCGTTGTAAACTCAGGGTCGTCTAAAACAGTAATTTCATCAAGATCTATGAATTCAAGGCTGCTTGGGCCTGTCTGGCTTCTATCCAGATTGTCTTTAGTGAGCCTTGTCATGTTTAGGACGTCTAGGTCATCTTGCAGCTGATCAATTATCCACTGTGCATGTTCTAACATAAGTAACCCCCTCTCCCGCACGTCCTGAGCCTCGGGGGAACTTCTATCATGAACTGGGGTTACCCAGGGAATCTCTACTGTTTCGACCGCTACCTGAGGGGCTTTTGCTACTTCGGCTGCTATCTTTTCTTCCCTAGCCCTGAGGGCCCCTTGAGCTGATTGTTCTAGGATTGTTGCTTGTTCATCCATTCTCATGGCTTTGAACCTAGTCATCTTAGGGTCGGCCATCCTTGCAATGAATTCATCCCAATCCTGAGCATTTTCAGTGAAGACCTCATCTTCAAACTTGTCATGGGCGTAAGGCCAACATAATGACACTTGCGATGCGTGTTTCAAGAATAGACCCCTTGGGTCATGTTTGCAAAAATGACAGGTCTGGAATGGGAACTCCAATTGGCTCAGTCCTTCCTACTTGGCTTGAGCGATGTCTTTTACTAGATACAAACCTATATGGAACCCATAAGGTATAAGTGCTCGCTTCTTATCTTTCACTAGAGTAGCATTGTAGGATATTTTGGTAGCATATCTCCCCTACTACCAGTCGATCAGGAACATGCGTAGGCAGGAGATGAGGTGCTCCAATGGCCTCGAATACCCTAATGTAGGTATCGCATTTGTCCAGATACCAGTGGACAACCTTTGCTATCACCTTTTTTCCCACAACCGATAGCCTCAGACACTCTTTCTTGAAAAGAATAAAATGAATGCATGCGATGAATTCATCGCAGATAAGGTAGTATGATTTTTTGTACCTGTTCTCCTATAAAATGACGAAGTAAACGTGGAATGGGAGTTCTGAGGCATGCCAGCTTAAGTTCATGAAGACAAAGACTTTCTTGGCACATATGACATCCAATAAATATGAAGCCATGTAGAAGAATGGAGTCTCTCCTTCCTTTCAGCCTCTGAGCCTGTTGTATGCAGATGCTCAACTACTTTGAAATGATAGCTCCCCAGTTGAAATCTCTACCAGAAATGGCCACTGTGTAAGCTAGAGGCATCCATGCCTCTGAAAACCTGGAACATCCTTCTCCCCATACAACTGGAAGATGAGGGCCATTAGATAGATATATGACTCCCTTAAGTTGGTCGTTTGGTACCAACCGGAGGTCCGATTGGTATATTTATTGTCTTCTCTCCACCATTAATCCATCACCCGACCAGTGTTGTGGCGCTCGTAGAAATTTACGACAAAATCGGTGTTCAACCGTTCCTCCGAGTCTCTAAGCTTATAATAACTCTGCACCTCTACCGGAAGAAAAACCCTGACACACTCACCATTGATGTCATTAATCAAACACTTTTGTGTTTTCGTGCAGTCGATGAGGTACTTTAGCATTTCTATGCAGTGGAAAACTGGAGTTCTGCTTGCCACCATGTGTAGGTATGATCTTCGAATGTTCGAAAAAACTTCATCATCAAGCTTGCTCATATCGGGGTCGCTGTACGGGATATATTCTAGAATTCTTCTCGATTGATCTTCTTGAAGAGTTCTCCCCAGTGTGGGAGTACATCCTTGGTCCCCATGCTTGCCTCCGTGTCTCCAAAGGATGGAGGTTGAGTGAAAGCCTTATTTGTAGATGTCCTGATGACTAGTTTCGGCCTTGGAGCAAATTCTAATTGTTTTGTTGGCCCTGGGGATGAGCCTTCTCCTACCTCTAGTTCCTTTAGCTTCGATGCTCTCAATAATCACCTGGTGGTTGGTTTTCTTGGAGGCATTGTTCCTACAATTGAAACAATCCTTTAGGGCCTGTGTATAGAGAGACATTACATAAAAATGTATATATGAAGTGAGAACATAGAAAATTCAGACTGGTACATACCTATAACGCTTGCTAAACCTTGTAGTTTGATACCCACGAGATCTCAGAAGCTTTGAATTTCTCGCTTCGCTCTTCTGGATGCTCTGAAACTCCTTTGCGCGCAAAGTGGTCTTGCTTACAATGGTTCAAGAGAATTTAAATGGGGAAGAACTTACCGTGTCGCATCGACCAATTAACTTGGGTGATGAGTGAAAATCAACCAAATCTGTCGCTGGATCTCTACAATTTAATTCATCGTGGGTTGACGACAGAGGCGTGGAGGGTGAAGTGTTCTATCGGTAATTTCAAATGGTTGTTTTGATTCACACACAAAGTAGTAACTAATGCGATATTTCACATTAATTAACCTCTTAAAATCTCAGAATCTAATCGTATCTAGCACTAAAACGTCCCATCGTGTCGCTTTCCTAGTGGGTGGATCTGGGATCGAAAATGTGTTATGGATGTTTTCATTGATATCCTTTGGCGAAAAAACTCTGACGCTGATCGATTTCATCATACGGTGCTGACGTGGAAAAACTGGCTTAGGACATGTGGCAATGACGATAGGTGACTTAACTCACGAGTATTAGTCGGAGTCGAGACTTTCTTCAAGTTGTGCATTCTTAAACTAAACTTGGGATTGCTAATGCCGAAAGGGTATCGGGGATCGACGGTCGGGGATAAACCTATCACGTATTTTCCTTTGGGTTAGTGTCTTCGAAAAATGGCCGCTGACGAAACGCTTCAGGGATTGGTGATCGGGGGAAAAATTCTTAGCATGGTCACAATGTTTGTTGTGATTCAATTTTCTCTGATTCCGACAAGCACGTCGGGTATCGGCTATCAATGATATCGTTTCATTTCCTCTTAAAAGCTACTCCCTTCACCTATTTTTGATGCCGAAGGGAATCGACTATCAACGATCTTCGTATGTGGTACTTGTCGTGAAATAAAACTTCCTTTCGCCAATATTGATGAAGATCGACGCTCGATGACTGAGGTTTTGTGAGTGATTCCTTTTCACCCTTTAATTTCTTCCGATGCTGAATATTGAGCACGTCGGGTAAAGTGTTTTGGTGGGAAATTCCTTAAGTTTTAGGCCTTTTTTAATTTATGAATTTAAACAGACTTAAATATCTCATGAGCGTTAAGAGAACAAGAAAAGTCAAAACTTTTATCAAAATAAAATTGAATTCAGATAGTGAAAAATTAAGTGGTACCCAAAAAAGTGAAAAATTGACATAGGATTTTTAGGGTTTGTTGAGTGCTCAACAGGTAGCTTGCGAATCTCTTTGGTCTTTTTCTCTCTCTGGTTGTTCCTTGTGGGGATTTATGCCCTTCTGCTTGTTGTAGAGTTTGTCAGGCCCAAACAGGCCTTTTATGTCCAACTGTAATATCTATGGGTATGTTTCTTGGAGAAAGTGAATTGGCTGGAACAACTGGATCAAATGGAGCTATTGGATCATCTGGAATAATATCTGTCTCCCTCTGAACTACTGAAGGAGGAGAAGGTATTATCTCACTAGCAACTTCCACCTGAGCTTCTCTGGATTTCTGGAAGGCTACTTCTTCTTCAAAAGTAACATCTCTGCTTACTTCTGTTTGTCTTTGACCAGGAATGTAGATTCAATAAGCTTTTGAGGATTCACTGTATCCAACAAATGTGCCCTTCCTTCCTGAAGATTCTAGATTGGATCTCTTTTCTTTGGGTACATGAAGATACACTGAACATCCAAATATTCTGAAGTGTCCAATCTCAGGCTTCACTCCAGTGCAGGCTTCTTCTGGAGTAATGTTCTTTAGGATTTGATGAGGGCTTCTATTTTGAACATATGCTGTTTTCATACATGCTTCTTTCCATAGAGTCATAGGTAGACTCTGATCATGAATCATTGCTTTCGTTGCCTCAATGACAGTTTTGTTTTTCCTTTCAACTACTCGATTTTGTTGATGGTTGTAAGGAACTGTGAACTCCCTCTTGATTCCTACTTCAATACAAAAATTGTGGAATTATTTTGAGGTGTATTCTCCTCCATTATCTGATCTTAATATTTTGATTTTTCTTTCGGTTTGCTTCTCAATCTGAGCTTTGAATTCTTGAAAATTTTCAAGGACTCCATCCTTGTTCTTTAGAAAGTAAATCCAAGTTTTCCTGGAGTGATCATCTATGAATAGTACATAGTATAAGTACCCATTTAGAGATGCAACAGTCATTGGCCCACATACGTCTAAATGTATCAAGTCCAAGATTTCCTTGGATCTGTTGTCACTGCTTGGGAAGGATCCTTTAACATTTTTTCCAAGGGAACAACCTTTGCAAACACCCTTATGCTGAATTTGTATTTATGGTATACCTGTTACCATTTTCCCTAGAGTTGGAAGAGTTCTATAATGAATGTGATGAAGTCTTCTATGCCATAGCTCACTCAAGCTGCTTGTGTCATGTAATAAGGCTTGGATTGGTTTGATGGTTAATCTGTACAAGTTGTTTTCTCGGACACCAATTACCTTGGCAGAACTTATATGAGAGTCTTTGTGCCATGCAAGAACTCTTCCTTCTGAGAAGGTAATCTTATAGCCTTTGTCTTCGAAGGCAGAAATAGAGACACGGTTCCTCTTCATTCTGGGGACATATAATACTTCTTCTAATTGAAGTTGCATGTTTGAATCTAGTTGGAAGGTAGAATTTCCAATTCCTCCCACATTATATCTGGCATCATCTCCAAGAACAACATGTAGATGTGTCTCTTTCTCAACGAAATGTGTTAGGTGATTTCTAAGACTAGTCATGTGTCTGGAGGCACCAATATCAATTAACAAAGTATTATCATTGGTAGGGACCATAATTGAGAGTACTGAGATGTTGATGTCTCCATTTCTTTGAGGTCTTGTCTTCTTGGAACTGAGTTTGCTTGAATCATAAAGCTTTCCCCCCATCATGATTTTGTTCATTTTGGATTCTTCACAAACCCTTGTCAACTGGGATAAAAAACCTAACGGCTAGGCTAGGCTAGCACTTAGGTTTTCTTGCACCCACTTCTATTTGTTATAAAAACATGATCATGGAGCAATAAAATAAAAAACAATTGCGTAAATAAAACATAGAAGATACACAATACAATAGAGACACATATATACATGGTTCACCTAGTGTGGGCTATGTCCACCTGAGAAATTGTCAGGTCCTTCCTTTATTATTATCCAACAAATGAAGATATACAACCTACAACACATTGGCTACAACTTCCTCTTCTTTCTCTCACAGTCTCCTCACTCAGAATACAATATTCGCAATAATTCATAGCCACAATACATTTCCCTCATAAAAGAGGGTTGCCTTTTAGGGAAAAAAACCCTAACATAACTTCTACCGTCAGATCTGTGACCTTATAATGAACGGTCCAGATTTACTATGAAATTACAATATGCATTTACAAGGCAATTTTTCCTTCCGGGGCTTCGCCCCCGAACCCCCGTAGGAGGGGCAACCCCCCCCCTGCACATCCCTACGTGGAGGAGTGTACATTATTTCGGGGGTGTAAACTCTTCATGGGGTATAAACACGACTAAAAACAAAGACCTCTAAATCAGGAAGATAATGAGGCTCCATAATCAACACTGTTTCCCTTAAGTATAGTTATCTGTAAAAGTTTTTAAAAAGTTCAATATTTTATAAAACAAAAAAAAAATTTCAAACCTCAAATATTATAGCTCAATTTTTTTTAAAGAAACAAAAACATGGATTTAATAATCATATTGTAAAAGATTTGGAAAAAAGTGCTCAATAAACGAAATTGTTTTTAAAATAAATTTTGAATAAAAATTTGATTTTAAAGAAAATTTTAAAAAACTTTTGATCTTTGAAAAACATAGTTTCAGAAAAAAATTTATTGTGACAAAAATTATTCAAAAATAATATCAAGAATTTGATAGGAAATTAAAAAAAAAACTCACTCTCAAAAAAATTCTCTTTGATATAATAAGGAATTTCTTATGTAAGCCTTCACCTTGAAAGTAATGTTCAAGTAAGTCTTCACCTTGAAAAAATGTTCAAGAAAGTCTTCAATATATAAATTGTTACTCCAATAAAAAATTGAACTTCAAGAAGATAATTTTTTTTCCATGCAAAACATCAATAAAGTTGCAAAAACATCAACAAAGTTGAAAAAATACCAAGAAACTTGTTCAAAACAACGAAAAATATCCTCCAAATAGCGAAAAAGATGCTCCAAACTTTTGCTTAGGGGCTCCACATATGCGAAAATATAAAATGAGCAAGTGAATTTTGTAAAAAGGGTTTGGACGAAAGCGTATTTATGTTATTTCACGCCAAATGACGCGTCCCTTCATTTCCTTTTCCGGCTGATGTAATTCTCTCACCCAACTTTTCGGACAAAAAACTACATTTCAGCAGAAAGGTTAGGAATTCATTTATTTTTAACAGATTTAATTAAAAAATCATTTTCGGCCGAACAAACATACTTTTCGGCTAAAAGCCTACAAATGGGACTGTTTGAAGGAAACTGTAAATTCTCTCCAGCTTACTTGAACTTTGGAGGTAGCGGACTCCTGCAAATACTCATAATTTAGTTTCGGAATTGATACAAACATTTTAAAAATTGAATCTACTTTCATTGGATATAATTTGTTTTCATTTTCATTGTTTTGATCTATTTTTATTTAATTTTATANGGGGGGGGGGGGGGCATGTGTTTATAATCTGCAACTTTTTTCAGATTGGTCAACTTCAAAAAATTATAGAAATTATAATATTCACCCGTTAGATTCAAAACTATAGTCATAAAAAGATAGAGTTTCTTTAGATTGTTGTAGTATATTTTGTTTGTCAAAAACAAAAAAGTTTAATAATGGATACATTGTGGGGGGAAACCATAACTCATTATCATTCCCTTCATTTTTAAGTAACATACTGTCAAGCAATTGACAAATTGACATATCAAATCTCAATAATAAAAAAAATTGAAAAATAGTCAGTAGAAAGCTAACCAAATTCTTCACAAGTTCTGTTTTTATTGTAAAGTGAAATTATAAATAAAAAAAATACTTTTGTTTACCGGAAGTTGAAGAACTTGTGAAAATATAAATTTTTTTGTCATAAAGAAAGAAAAATGGACACCCATCTTCATGATTTTACCCAACCACAATATAATAATGCACAAAAGTTTTGAGTGCCACCACAGTATAACAACACACAACAGTGTGCAGCGCCATCGCAGTATAATAATGCGGAACCAAAATACAATCGGGCACCACAATATAATACACCATGCTGAGACAATCAAGGTAACAGAGGAGGCTTCATAGAAGGAGGCCATGGAGGAAGATGATTTGGAGGAGGTAGAGGACCAGTAGTTTGTGACAACTGTTGGAAACATGGACACTATGCAAGAGATTGTCCACAACCACCTATGACATGTATGTATTGTCGTGCAACAGATCATGAGACAAAAGACTGTCTAATACTTTTGGTAAAGATACAAGACAAGGGGAACCAGAACAATCAAAATGTCTAATGTATTTTTGTAGAAAATAGAGAGGAGGATGGGAATAAGATCAATATAGTCCTAGAGGTGGAGCCAAGACATGAGCAGATGCAGAAAAAAAGGACCAGGACCAGTACCACTGGGTAAAAAAGAATACAACACCCCAACAGAATTTTGATGCACACAAGGAGAAAGAGACATTCAAGGAGGCTAGATAGGATATTTTGAAGGAGAATATTGCGTCTACTTCAGGAACAAAGCCAAGAGATTATGTACCATTCTATGACATGCCTCACTTATTTGATCATACCAACAGAGAATAACCATCAGAACAGGTACATAATCTGAGAAACTTTTTGGGGTCTTGTGTGAAGTTGTTGAATGATAAAAACTCTTTACAAGTATTACAGATTATGTTAAAGAAGTGAAATTCCAGGGAAGATATGAAATTAGAACACAAGAGAGTCAATCATGTTCATAAGAAGAGAAGAACAAGTAGGGAATTCAGGTTGAATGCAAATATTGGAGTTTTCAATATGGGTGATATCATACTAGACTTAGGATCTGAAGTAAATGTTCTGCCTAAGAAGACATGGGAATCCATGGGAGAACCTACATTGGGATTTTCACCTATTCAGTTGAAGTTATCAAATCAACATAGAGTGGTATCGATTGGTAGATTGAAGGGCATACCAATAGATCTGGATGGTGTGCACACTATGGAAGACTTTGAACATAGTAGATACCACTTCACGATATAAAACATTGTTGGGTTTGGATTAGGCTTTTGAAAATCATGTTATTATTAACCTGAATATCAGGAAGATGATCTTTGAACCAAGAGAATACATATTTATTGCGCCATTAGATCCTTCATAAGGAGAAAGGTATGTGGAACCCGCGACATAAAATTTTATTACAGAAGACATAGACTAGTTGTATAGAACTACTGCGTGAGAAGAAGATTATGTGAACCCACCAATAGATGGAATGATGAGCTGGAGGAGTATTAGTTCGTGTGCCTTAGAATCTAAAACATGATTAGATAATTGGCAGCAACAATTGCATGAGTTATCCACCAGAATATGCGCAAGGATAACCCACGTACTAATATGGGTTAGTAAAAAGGTAAGGGAACCACCCACATTTTATGGTCAGAATGATTTAAAGGAATTTTTAGAAAAGTTTGAGTTGGATGTTTTTGAAAGTCATAGGTTTTGTATATTTCTTTGAAATCTAAACCTGCACGATGGTGGGGTACCCATAAAGAGAAAATTCAGAATTGGTATCAATGAAAGAGGTTACTGCACATAAGATTTGGCACAGAACATGAGGACATATATGTGGAGAAGTATGATGGAATGGGACAACCCCAAGAACATGTAGAAATATGTGTAACTCGATGGATATTAGTACCACCGAAAGAATGGCCACATCATTTTATTCATACATTGGAAGGAATTCCAAGGAATTGGTACACATTATTGGAACAATGCATGGAAACTGCAAATTGGGAAGAAATGCAACATAATTTTGTGATTACATTTACATTTGAGCAAGAGAATCCAGAAATAGATACAACACTGAAGTTGGTAAGAGAAATGATTTTTGAAGAACCATAAGTGGAGATTGTGACAACTTATCATAACAAGAAGAGACAGACAACAAGACAATTGCTACATTGTTATCATGTCATAGAAGAAGAAGACCCAACAGAAGAAAACCCGCACAACATCAAGATCACATAAGTTGAAGGAGAAAGAGTGGTAGAACGCCCAAAGCTAGATTCATAATATTATGTTGCACCATTGAAGATCAAGAAGGTAAATATTGGAACAACAAAGAACCCAAATATTGGAAGTATTGGATATTATTGGGATGATCAAACAATAGAAAGAATAACAGAGTTACTGAACAAGTATAGTGACCTATTTCCAATGACATTCTCAAAGATGAAAGGGGTTGCAGAAGAAATTGGAGAGATGAAGATCCCTTTGAAACCAGATGCCAGACCAATAAGATAGAGACCTTATGGGTTGCATCCAGTGTACAAGTAGAAACTAAATGCATAAATTGATAATATGTTAGAAGCTGGTGTCATAGAATCTGTTGAAGAATCAGAATGGATCAACCCTATGGTAGTGCAAGAAAATAAGCAAGGGGGAATAAGGATCTATGTAGATTTGAGAAAACTGAATGATGCATGCCTCCATGATCCTTTTCCTACCCCATTTACACATGAAGTTTTGGATAATGTAGGAGGTCAATAAGCCTATTCATTTACTGATGTATTTTTAGGATATCACTAGATCAAAATTGCACCAGAAGATAGACATAAGACTACATTTGAAACATAATGGGGATCATATCAGTATACAATGATGCCATTTGGGTTGAAGAATGCATGTGCAATTTTTTCAAGGGTAGTAGTAGCTGCCTTTAAGGACTTTATTCATAAATTTTTAGAAGTTTATTTGGATGATTAGACAATGTTTAGCTTATTTAAGGATCATGTGCAAGTGTTAAGATTGATGTTAGACATGTGTAGACAGTGTTAGATTTCATTGAATATTAATAAATGCATTTTCAACGTACCTTTTGGTATTCTGTTAGGGACTGTGGTGTGTAAATAGGGTCTGTGGGTTGATCCTTCCAAAATTGTTGTCATACTTAATTTATCACCACTTAAATCAGTGCGCTAGTTAAAAAGTACACTTTTTCATACATGCTACTATAGGAAGTTCATAAGGGGATATGCACAGATAAAGCGACGACCATAAAAATAAGGCGCATTTATGACAGGGTTTATAAAAAGTGAAAAACATGAAAAGGAAAACACTTGTGATTTTGAGAAAACATGAGCAAACAAGGTGTGATTGGGTGAGAAGAGTTGTGAAGAATTCAACTTAGATTTCCCGCGAAATTTAACCGAGCGAGAATAATGACACCGTCAAAGTTCGAAGGACCCAGCTAGTTCGCAAGAAGGACCAGAAGCGCCAAAAAATCGACGAAAGATATGACTGGGGTGGTAGATGTGGATAACATCATGTTGACATAAAGTGAATCAATTATTCTGACATTGGTTGAGGAGAAAAACCTAGAGGAAGAAGAAATGGAGGTAAACTAGGCAGAAGAAGGTTGAAACCCTAACACTGAAGGAAACCCTAATGAAGCAAAACTAGGAGTGACACACACACAGGGGAAACAAGAAGAAGATGACGAGGAGATAAAATTTGATGAAGCCAAGGAAACGTAGAACCCTAGAGAAGAAGAACCCCCAAACATCGAGGATGACAATGACATAGATTAGGACACAGAGGAGGAAGTACAAATCGAGACAACATGTCCATCAAAGAGAAAAACGAGACCAGTCGTAATAGTAGCATGCGCACAGACCCAGGTTTTGATTTCATTGCCCCAAATTCTAGAGTCAGTGATATTTGTAGAGGACATGATAGAGTTTGTTCCCAAGTTGAAGTACACATATCACAATGTCACATAGGTGGCTAAGTTTCTAGATCTTGTGTAGAAAATATATATGGAAAACAGGGGAAAGGGCCCATTAGGAGATCTCATTTTCAAGCCAAAATAGTGGATAGAATGGCTATATAACTTTGGCTTCATGAATTTGTTAGAAATACCTCACTTCAGAAGGGGGAAGGATGTCCTATTAGCGAGAGTCCATGGAGGTTTCTTTTGGATGGACATACCTATCCCGATTGATGTAGACCTAATTGTGAAGATTACAGGGCTTCCAACAGATGGAGTGAAGCCTGAGCAATATTCAGATGATAAGACGAAGGAAAAGGCCATTGCAAAAAAAGTAAAAGCTCAATTTGGAACTGACAGGGGAAACAAAGGCATGATTATCAAGACCATTAATGACCCAGCCAAAAGATTCATGACAAAGTTAATGTCACGCAAGTTATTGATGAAGTGTCACAAGGAAGAGGCATCGACATGTGTAGTAGTTGTAGCCGCGCAGTGTGCGAAGGGGACAATACTCAGTTGGGTTCCATATTTGCTCAACCTATTTTTGGAAGATTGCAGAGATGCACAGGATTTTGGGATGGAGTTCCATTATTCATGGTTGTTGATTTTAATATTCTTAGTGGGATGGGAAAAACCAAAGTATTCAGCCTTCTATGATAGGACATGAAAGTTCCACGCAACAAGGTATATAAATTTGTGGAACAATACAGATCCCAAGCAGAGGAAAGATAATTCAAGCATTTTTGGCATGTATCCGGGGGAGATGCAGGAAAAGATAGAAAACACATGGAGGGTCTCACCAGAAGTGGTGAAGGAGAATGAAGGGATATCAAACTTCAATGCATATAGGCACAACATATGGATATAGGCAAGGATAGACCCCAAGAAGACATGGCTAAAGATGTAGTATTGCATCACAATAGAAGAAGTACAATGGGTAATAGAAAAATGGCCAGATCAGTGGAAGGTACCAGTGGATTTCAAGAAAGGAACAAAGGGTAAAGAAGAAGAAGTAGCTGGCACGTCGCAGAAATCCAATAATCCAGCAGCAAATACCAGGAAAACATCACAACACACTTAGCCAACAGAAAGTGTGACAATAGTGAAGAAGAAGAGGAATAATGAAACAATACCTAGGGCCTCAATACTAAGAATTGAGCACATGGAAGGAACAAATGGGGAAGCACAGAAGAAGTATAAAATCCCTAGCTAGGAGAAACCTGCGCAGACAAAAACACTTCCAAAGATCAAATCAACGATGCAAATAAGTGAACAATGCAAGAAGATAAAGGTGCAAAATAATGCCCCTTAGCTCACAATGGTCGAGGATTATGCAGAATTGGTGGAAAAAAAAGTACATGATCGAGGAGAATAATGCTTATATGTCACAAAGTCACAAAGAGAAGAACTTATGAAAAAGATGATGGAGGGGAAATAATTCTTGGAAAGATTACAAATCAATGTAACACAAAAGAAAGGTACGGCACAATAGGAGGAAACCCATGAAAAAAAGGAAACGGTCCAGACAGAAAGAACAAGAAGTGATACTTTCTAGATTAGCCAAGGAATGCTACAAGTGGACGAGGACAAAACACAAAAAAATTTGAAGGATATAGAGGAGTTGGACTTGGTGTCGTCCAAGATTCCAACCTATGCATTATACAAGTTGCAGATAAACGTCGTGAATGAAGTTCAATCAAGGGCCAGGACGGATGCAACAAAATTAGAGACAAACAGGGAGGCAAAGGAGATATTGGAGATAGCCTTCAAAGAAGTGCAACATGAGAGGGACAAAAAAAAATAGTGCATGGAGAAATTAGAACAAAGGATTGAGGAAGTCTTTCAAACTATACCAAACAACACACTAGCATAAGAGTTAAGTACACAAGAGAAGATCCAAAAAATAGTGCAGGATATGGAAGGGTACATACAAGAAATCACAGACCTGGCAGAGAAGGTGATCTCAAGTACCCCACCAGAGATCAAAGCACAAAGGGAACAATAGGCTATGGAATACACTGAAAATATCGAAGGGGAATTAACAGAATGATATAACTATACAAAAATACAACGCACATGTGGACATAACTGTAGGAAGATGAAAATATTCAAGAATTAGATTAGAAGGAAGAAAACATAAGCGCTACAGTCCGGGATTTGAAGCACAGACAAAAGAATATGGCCATATTATACAGGATGAAGAGTGCACAAGAGATGAAGAACCTGCAACCAGATTTGAAGGTAATCCAAATGAAGAAGTAGTTAAAGAAGGCTCAATTGGAGCCATTGCAAGAAGGGGAAGAAACAATGATTACAAAATTGGAAGCAACAAAGGAAAGGATGGAGAAACTACACTTGGAGAGTGTAGAAGTGATGAAGGAGTACATTACAACGCAGTTGGTGGAAAACATTGCAGAAAAGAGTGCATGGAAAAAAACACAAGTACAATAGATGACAGGAAGATTTAGGGCGCTGAAGATGTCAGTGCAAGAGGCAAACACTACCTGAGTGGCTCGAGACGAGCCACATGTTAGTGTTGGGGGTCTGTTGGAGCAGGATATTTTGGGAGAAATTTTCGAGGAATAAGGAAGAGCGCAACAAACGAGGCAGACAATTAAGGAATGAACCAAAGAAGCAACACACGTTGGGAATCAAGGAAAAGTAGCGTGAGGAAAAGAAGAGTCAAAAAAATAAATTGTTGGATTGAAGACCAACAATGTGTAGGAGGTTGATATGTGGACAAACCTAATCCACCGGGGTCAGGGTTTTGGGTTATGATGTAACAGGTTTTTACCCACTTTTGGTAGTATAAATATATGATGTATGAGGTAGATAGCGTATCACTTTGTGTGTAGAAGAGAGCTCGACACAAACAAGTTATTTTAGTTTTTCACTTGGCGATTTCATGTTTTGAAGTATCCACTGTGATTTAATTCGTGACTCCATTGTTTTTAAATGTCAAGTTCATTTGTTGCAAAGATAGCTGCAGGGTATGCACCATTTTATTTTTAAAATATACATGGTTATTGTAATGCTATACCTAGTGAAGAAGAATGGGGAGATTTCCTTCTCATATTTAAAGAAGATAAGGATGACAATCCTACACAACATTTGTTAGAATTTCATGGATGTATGCTTCAATTGAATATTTATCATGAATATGTTCATGACATCTTTGGAGGGAGATGCTTGTCAATGGTATAAAGCTTTACCTATTTTTAGTATCACTTCATTAAGATATTTTCATGTAGCATTTCACTTTTATTGTAAAAGGATGTATTCGACTACTGTTTGTTTGAAGATTGTTGTGAGAAATTGAAATCAATTTTAGAACGTAAAGAAAACTCATGTGATAGTGAGGAGAAAGAATATTTTGAAGTAAACTTTTAAAAACATGATAGTTATGGACAAATTTATGAAAATTGTCAAGAACATACAGTTCTTTCTTCTTCACCTGTTAATCAAAATCAAGATTCTATTGAACATGCCATATTTTCATTCTCTTGAAATTGATGAAAAATCACCTACTAAAGTTTCAAAAAGTATGTTGTTGACTTCTAATTTATATGAAAATATTGTTGACTTGATTTTTGATAGAGAATTTTCTTCCTAAAAAGAATATTGACAAATTCAAGAAGGTTTTGTTTCCCTTAACTGTTATGAAGTCTATGATATACAAGAGTAGTTATATCTTCTGAATCAAGTGGAGATTTTCCATGATTTTAAAGATCCAATAACAGTCTGGATGGAGTCTGCATTATCTAATATGTTGGATGTAACAGTCTTCTCGGAAATATCAAGTCATAAAAATCCTTTAACATCCTTTCACTATGCTTATGAAGTTGCTTTTCATGGCAAGTTGCCACCACCTATACTATTTTTCATTTTGGTAATTAAAAGTAGAAAGAAAGATCATACAATCAAAAAAATGTTTTGGTGGCTTCACTGGAAGTTTCATTTCAATTGATCATTGTAATTGAGCTACTTAGAGTAGGAAACACTGTATATAAATAAGCTCACATTTGAGCATTTATTTTTAGTTTGTACAAATGATTTGTTTTAGTTTGTGAATAAACTTGGTTTGAGAGACTGAAAAATGTTTGTTTTTGGGTTACATTAGAATCAGACACATGGTATATTGTTATTTCATGCCTCATAGGGAGACACAATCCCTAGATGGATCGTAATGTTGTAACAATGAAAAAAGTTTCCCAAAATTTTCCGAATTTCGTAAAATTTTCCAAATTTCGTAAAATTTTCTTATTTCCCTATGCTTCAAATCCTTTTCATAATTTGATTTTTTTTTACTTTCAAGTTTGTCTGATTATTTGAAGTAACTTAGTCATTTATTTGTTCTCATTTGTATAGTTTCTTTTGATTTGCTTCTTCTTTGATTTTGATGTTATTTCTCTTCATTTGGTTAACATACTGGGAAGCATGTCTTACATTATAAGGGATTTCTTATTTTATAATTTAATTAGTAACTTTTTAGTTATGGAGGAAGTTATTTCTTATTCAATATAAGTTAAGTGTTTATTAAAAAATAAAGTGCTTATCTAACATCATCATTAAGAGCACTATCCACATCATAACATAAAACTGATATTAGTGATAATTGGAAATGGGAGAAAACTGTAGCCTGGTTTTTATTCACCAAAGCTTTTGCCAAACAAAGAAACTCTTAGAATTCCTCGCTTCCATCACACAATTTATTTGCGCAGTTCCTTATAAATATAATTTAAAGGGTGAAATTTACAAATAAGGAAGTTGAAAGTGCTTAAAGAAGAACAAGAAAACCCGTCGGGGCTATGGACGCTCGCTGATAACGAGTCAATGTTTTTGCAAATGATGACACAATAATAGTTTTAAAGAGAGACGAGGAAAAAATGTGTGCAAAGATTTGGTTTGAATAAATATTTAGGCTTTTGATTGATTTCATAATTGATTAAAATCTTTGTCTTATTATAACTAATGAACTCCATCTCAACAAACCTCAACAGAAAAACAACCAAACCCCGAGCCTCACCGCCCACCTCCCTTACATCCAAGGAGTCACTGATAAAATCGCGAAAATCCTAAACAAGAAGGAAATTAAGACCTCATTCAAACCACTTAACACCATCAAACAGAACATGAGGTCCGTTAAGGACAAGCTTGACCAACACAATTTCAAAGGGGTGTACAGAATAGATTGCTCATGTGGCAAGTGCTACATTGGAGAAACAGGCCGCTCTTTCAGCATGAGGATTAAAGAGCATAGTGCTGACATAAAAAATGAACGAGCTCGCACCTCAGCACTAGCAGAACACTCTCTCAAAACTAAGCATCATATACGCCTGGAAGACACCAGAATCCTAGCTAAAGAAGACCATCTCCTTAAAAGACGAATTAGAGAGGCTATCGAAATCATAAAAAATCTCGATAACCTAAATAGGGACAATGGCCTAGAGATTAGTGACAGTTGGATCCCGCTCATTCGGGAAAGAAAACATTATTAAACCTTACACTCTTAACTCTAGTACTTACAGAACTTTTTTGACTTAACCTTATCTTCGAATCTGACCTTAAACCTAATTATCCCTTTGTCCTACTTTAATATCACTATTATAACCTTTCTACCATTAACTAACGTAACCTTAACCAACATAATACCAATGGAAAATTAAACTAATCCTATTACCAACCTTAGTGTTTCCTGCTTAT
>JASDQU010739037.1:165409-178449 GCA_032191745.1 Picea mariana
AGATTGAAGGGCATACCAATAGATCTGGATGGTGTGCGCACTATGGAAGACTTTGAACATAGTAGCTACCACTTCACCATATAAAACATTGTTGGGTTTGGATTAGGCTTTTGACAATCATGTTATTATTAACCTGAATATCAGGAAGATGATCTTTGAACCAAGAGAATACATATTTATTGCACCATTAGATCCTTCATAAGGAGAAAGGTATGTGGAACCCATGACATAAAATTTTATTACAGAAGACATAAACCAGTTGTATAGAACTACTGCATGAGAAGAAGATTATGTGAACCCACCAATAGATGGAATGCTGAGCTGGAAGAGTATTAGTTCGTGTGACTTAGAATCTGAAACATGATTAGATAATTGGAAGCAACGATTGCATGAGTTATCCACCAGAATATGTGCAAGGATAACCCATGTACTAAGATGGGTTAGTACATAGGTAAGGGAACCACCCACGTTTTATGGTCAGAATGATTTAAAGGAATTTTTAACAAGTTTAAGTTGGATGTTTTTGAAAGTCATAGGTTTTGTATATTTCTTTGAAAGATACACCTGCACGATGGTGGGGTACCCATAAGGAGAAAATTCAGAATTGGTATCAATGAAAGAGGTTACTATGCATAAGATTTGGCACAAAACAGGAGGACATATATGTGGAGAAGTATGATGGAATGGGACAACCCCAAGAACATGTAGAAATATGTGTAACTTGATGGATATTAGTACCACCGAAAGAGTGGCCACATCATTTTATTCATACATTGGAAAGAATTCCAAGGAATTGGTACACATTATTGGAACAACACATGGAAACTGCAAATTGGGAAGAAATGCAACATAATTTTGTGATTACATTTACATTTGAGCAAGAGAATCCAGAAATAGATACAACACTGAAGTTGGTAAGAGAAAGGATTTTTGAAGAACCATAAGTGGAGATTGGGACAACTTATCAGAACAAGAAGAGACAGACAACAATACAATTGCTACATTGTTATCATGTCACAGAAGAAGAAGACCCAACAGAAGAAAACCCATGCAACATCAAGATCACATAAGTTGAAGGAGAAAGAGAGGTAGAAGGTCAAAAGCTAGATTCATAATATTATGTTGCACCATTGAAGATCAAGAAGGTAAATATTGGAACAACAAAGAACCCAAATATTGGAAGTATTGGATATTATTGGGATGATCAAACAATAGAAATAATAACAGAGTTACTGCGTGAGTACAATGACCTATTTTCAACGACATTCTCAAAGATGAAAGGGGTTGCAGAAGAAATTGGAGAGATGAAGATCCCTTTGGAGCTAGATGCCAGACTAATAAGATAGAGACCTTATGGGTTGCATCCAGTGTACAAGTAGAAACTAAATGCATAAATTGATAAGATGTTAGAAGCTGGTGTCATAGAATCTGTTGAAGAATCATAATGGTTCAACCCTATGGTAGTGCAGGAAAAGAAGCAAGGGGGAATAAGGATCTGTGTAGATTTGAGAAAACTGAATGATGCATGCCTCCATGGTCCTTTTCCTACCCGATTTACAAATGAAGTTTTGGATAATGTAGGAGTTCAAGAATCCTATTCATTTACTGATGGATTTTTATGATATCACCAGATCAGAATTGCACCAGAAGATAGACATAAGATTACATTTGCAACAGAATGGGGATCATATCAGTATATAATGATGCCATTTGGGTTGAAGAATGCACATGCAATTTTTTCAAGGGTAGTAGTAGTTGCCTTTAAGGACATTATTCATAAGTTTCTAGAAGTTTATTTGGATGATTGGACAATGTTTAGCTTATTTAAGGATCATGTGCAAGTGTTAAGATTGATGTTAGACACGTGTAGACAGTGTCAGATTTCATTGAATATTAAGAAATGCATTTTCAACGTACCTTTTGGTATTTTGTTAGGGACTGTGGTGTGTAAATAGGGTCTGTGGGTTGATCCTTCCAAAATTGTTGTCATACATAATTTACCACCACCTAAATTAGTGTGCTAGTTAAAAAGTACACTTTTTCATACATGCTACTATAGGAAGTTCATAAGGGGATATAGATAGATAAAGCGACGACCATAAAAATAAGGCGCATTTATGATAGGGTTTATAAAAAGGGAAAAACATGAAAAGGAAAACACTTGTGATTTTGAGAAAACATGAGCGAACAAGGTGTGATTGGGTGAGAAGAGTTGTGAAGAATTCAACTTAGATTTCCAGCAAAATTTAACTGAGCGAGAACAATGACACTGTTGAAGTTCGAAGGACCCAGCTAGTTCGCAAGAAGGACCAGAAGCGCCAAAAAATCGATGAAAGATATGACTAGGGTGGTAGATGTGGATAACATCATGTTGACATAAAGTGAATCAATTATTCTGACATTGGTTGAGGAGCAGAACCCAGAGGAAGAAGCAATGGAGGTAAACCAGGTGGAAGAAGGTCGAAACCCTAACACTGAAGGAAACCCTAATGAAGCAAAACTAGGAGTGACACACACAAGGGAAACAAGAAGAAGATGACGAGGAGATAAAATCTGATGAACCCAAGGAAACGTAGAACCCTAGAGAAGAAGAACCCTCGAAACATCGAGGATGACAACGACATAGATCAGGACATAGAGGAAGAAGTACAAATTGAGACAACAGGTCCATCAAAGAGAAAAACGAGACCAATCGTAATAGCAGCATGCGCACAGACCCAGGTTTTGATGTCATTGCCCCAAATTCTAGAGTCAGTGATAGATGTAGAGGACATGATAGGGTTTGTTCCCAAGTTGAAGTACACATATCACAATGTCACATAGGTGGCTAAGTTTCCAGAGCTTGCGCAGTAAATATATATGGAAAACAGGGGAAAGCGCCCATTAGGAGATCTCATTTTCGAGCCAAAATAGTGGATAGCATGGCTATATAACTTTGGCTTCATGAATTTGTTAGAAATACCTCACTTCGGAAGGGGGAAGGATGTCAATGCATGCGTGAAGAAACTATTGGCAAGAGTCCATGGAGGATTTTTTTGGATGGATAGACCTATCCCGATTGATGTAGACCTAATTGTGAAGATTAGGGCTTCCAATAGATGGAGTGAAGCCTAAGCAGTATTCAGATGATAAGATGAAGGAAAAGGCCATTGCAAAAAAAGTAAAAGCTCAATTTGGAACTGACAGGGGAAACAAAGGCATGATTATCAAGACCATTAATGACCCAGCCACAAGATTCACGACAAAGTTAATGGCATGCAAGTTATTGATGAAGTGTCACAAGGAAGAGGCACATACATGTGTAGTAGTAGTAGCCGCGCAGTGTGCGAAGGGGACAATACTCAGTTGGGTGCCATATTTGCTCAACCTATTTTTGAAAGATTGCAGAGATGCATAGGATTTTGGGATGGAGTTCCATTATTCATGGTTGTTGATTTTAATATCCTTAGTGGGATGGGAAAAACCAAAGTATTCAGCCTTCTATGACAGGATAGGAAAGTTCCACGCAACAAGGTATATAAATTTGTGGAACAATACAGAGCCCAAGCAGAGGAAAGATAATTCAAGCATTTTTGGCATGTATCCGGGGGAGATGCAGGAAAAGATAGAAAACACATGGAGGGTCTCACCAGAAGTGGTGAAGGAGAATGAAGGGATATCAAACTTCAATGCATATAGGCACAACATATGGATATAAGCAAGGATAGACCCCAAGAAGACATGGCTAAAGATGTAGTATTGCATCATAATAGAAGAAGTACAATGGGTAATAGAAAAATGGCCAGATCAATGGAAGGTACCAGTGGATTTCAAGAAAGGAACAAAGGGTAAAGAAGAAGAAGTAGCTGGCACGTCGCAAAAATCCAATAATCCATCAACAAATACCAGGAAAGCATCACAACACACTTAGCCAACAGAAAGTGGGACAACAATGAAGAAGAAGAGGAATAAGGAAACAATACCTAGGGCCTCAATACTAAGAGTTGAGCGCATGGAAAGAACAAATGGGGAAGCACAAAAGAAGTATAAAATCCCTAGCTAGGAGAAACCTGCACAGACAAAAACACCACCAAAGATCAAATCAACAATGCAAATAAGTGAACAACGCAAGAAGATGAAGGTGCAAAATAATGCCCCTTAGCTCACAATAGCCGAGGATTACACATAATTGGTGGAAAAAAAAGTACATGATCGAGGAGAATAATGCTTATATGTCACAAAGTCACAAAGAGAAGAACTTATGAAAAAGATGATGGAGGGGAAATAAGTCTAGGAAAGCTTACAAATCAATGTAACACAAAACAAAGGTACGATGCAACAGGAGGAAACCCATGAAAAAAAGGAAACGGTCCAGATAGTAAGAACAGGAAGTGATACTTTCTAGATTACCCAAGGAATGATACAAGTGGACGAGGACAAAACGCAAAAAATTTGAAGGATATAGAGGAGTTGGACTTGGTGTTGTCCAAGATTCCAACCTATGCATTATACAAGTTGCAGATAAACGTCATGAATGAAGTTCTATCAAGGGCTAGGACAGATGCAACAAAATTAGAGACAAACAGGGAGGCAAAGGAGATATTGGAGATAGCCTTCAAAGAAGTGCAACATGAGAGGGACAAAAAACAATAGTGTGTGGAGAAATTAGAACAAAGGATTGAGGAAGTCTTTCAAACTATACCAAACAACACACTAGCATAAGAGTTAAGTACACAAGAGAAGATCCAAAAAATAATACAGGATATGGAAGGGTACATACAAGAAATCACAGACCTGGCAGAGAAGGTGATATCAAGTACCCCACCAGAGATCAAAGCACAAAGGGAACAACAGGCTATGGAATACACTGAAAATATTGAAGGGGAATTAACATAATGATATAACTATACAACAATATAATGAACATGTGGACATAATTGTAGGAAGATGAAAATATTCAAGAATTAGATCAGAAGGAAGGAAATATAAGCGCTACAGTCCAGGATTTGAAGTATAGACAAAAGAATATGGCCATATTATACAGGATGAAGAGTGCACAAGAGATGAAGAACCTGCAACCAGAGCTGAAGGTAATCCAGATGAAGAAGTAGTTAAAGAAGGCTCAATTGGAGCCATTGCAGGAAGGGGAAGAAACAATGATTACAAAATTGGAAGCAACAAAGGAAAGGATAGAGAAACTACACTTGGAGAGTGTAGAAGTGATGAAGGAGTACATTACAACGCAGTTGGTGGAAAACATTGCAGAAAAGAGTGCGCGGGAAAAAACACAAGTACAAGAGATGACAGGAAGATTCAGGGCGCTGAAGATGTCAGTGCAAGAGGAAAACACTACCTGAGTGGCTCGAGACGAGCCACATGTTAGTGTTGGGGGTCTGTTGGAGTAGGATATTTTGGGAGAAATTTTCGAGGAATAAGGAAGAGCGCAACAAACGAGGCAGACAATTAAGGAATGAACCAAAGAAGCAACACACACTGGGAATCAAGGAAAAGCAGTGTGAGGAAAAGAAGAGTCAAAGAAAGAAATTGTTGGATTAAAGACCAACTGTGTGTATGAGTTTGATATGTGGACAAACCTAATCCACCGAGGTCAGGGTTTTGGGTTATGATGTAACGGGTTTTTACCCACTTTTGGTAGTATAAATATATGATGTATGAGGTAGATAGCGTATCACTTTGTGTGTAGAGAGCTCGACACAAACAAGTTGTTTTAGTTTTTCACTTGGCGATTTCATGTTTTGAAGAATCCACTGTGATTTAGTTGGTGACTCCATTGTTTTTAAATGTCAAGTTCATTTGTTCCAAAGATAGCTGCAAGGTATGCACCATTTTATTTTTCAAATATACATCGTTATCGTAATGCTATACCTAGTGCAGAAGAATGGGGAGATTTCCTTCTCATATTTAAAGAAGATAAGGATGACAATCCTGCACAACATTTGTTAGAATTTCATGAATGTATGCTTCAATTGAATATTTATCATGAATATGTCCTCATGAATATGTTCATGACATCTTTGGAGGGAGATGCTTGTCAATGGTATAAATATTTACCTATTTTTAGTATCACTTCATTAAGATATTTTCATGTAGCATTTCACTTTTATTGTAAAATGATGTATTAGACTACTGTTTGTTTGAAGATTGTTGTGAGAAATCGAAATCAATTTTAGAACGTAAAGAAAATTCTTGTGACAGTGAGGAGAAAGAATATTTTGAAGTAAACTTTAAAAAACATGATAGTTATGGACAAATTTATGAAAATTTTCAAGAACATACAGTTCTTTCTTCTTCACCCATTAATCAAAATCAAGATTCTATTGAACATGCCATATTTTCATTCTCTTGAAATTGATGAAAAATCACCTACTAAAGTTTCAAAAAGTATGTTGTTGACTTGATTTTTGATAAAGAATTTTCTTCCCAAGAAGAATATTGACAAATTCAAGAAGGTTTTGTTTCCCTTAATTGTTATGAAGTCTATGATATACAAGAGCAGTTATGTCTTCTGAATCAAGCGGAAATTTTCCATGATTTTAAAGATCCAATAGCAGTCTGGATGGAGTCTGCATTATCTAATATGTTGGATGTCACAGTCTTCTCAGAAATATCAAGTCATAAAAATCCTTTAACATCCTTTCACTATGTTTATGAAGTTGCTTTTCATGGCAAGTTGCCACCACCTATACTATTTTTCATTTTGGTAATTAAAAGTAGAAAGAAAGATCATACAATCAAAAAAATGTTTTGKTGGCTTCACTGGAAGTTTCATTTCAATTGATCATTGTAATTGAGCTACTTAGAGTAGGAAACACTGTATATAAATAAGCTCACATTTGAGCATTTATTTTTAGTTTGTACAAATGATTTGTTTTAGTTTGTGAATAAACTTGGTTTGAGAGACTGAAAAATGTTTGTTTTTGGGTTACATTAGAATAAGACACATGGTATATTGTTATTTCATGCCTCACACAGAGACACAATCCCCAGATGGATCGTAATGTTGTAACAATGAAAAAAGTTTCCCAAAATTTTCCAAATTTCGTAAAAATTTCTTATTTCCCTATGCTTCAAATCCTTTTCATAATTTGATTTCTTTTTACTTTCATGTTTGTTTGATTATTTGAAGTAACTTAGTCATTGATTTGTTCTCATTTGTATAGTTTCTTTTGATTTGCTTCTTCTTTGATTTTGATGTTATTTCTCTTCATTTGGTTAACATACTGGGAAGCATGTCTTACATTATAAGAGATTTCTTATTTTATAATATAATTAGTAACTTTTTAGTTATGGAGGAAGTTCTTTCTTATTCAATATAAGTTAAGTGTTTATTCAAAAAGAAAGTGCTTATCTAACATCATCATTAAGAGCACTATCCACATCATAACATAAAACTGATATTAGTGATAATTGGAAATGGGAGAAAACTGTAGGCCTGGTTTTTATTCACCAAAGCTTTTGCCAAACAAAGAAACTCTCAGAATCCCTCGCTTCCATTACACAATTTATTTGCGCAATTCCTTATAAATATAATTTAAAGGGTGAAATTTATAAATAAGGAAGTTGAAAGTGCTTAAAGAAGAACAAGCAAACCTGTCGGGGCTATGGACACTCGCCGACAACAGGTCAATGTTTTTGCAAATGACAACACAATAATAGTTTTAAAGAGAGACGAGGAACAAATGTGTGCAAAGATTTGGTTTGAATAGATATTTAGGCCTTTGATTGATTTCATAACTGAGTAAAAACTTTGTCTTATTATAACTAATGAACTCCATCTCTCTGCTCTTTTTGACCTGTTATGATAAGTAAATAGTATCATTGAATGAATAACTAATCATTTTTAGATATTAAGAACTCTACTCCTAAAATATTAGGTGAAAATGTTAAACCAAGTTAAATAATAAAATCTCGACCTTTAAAACTCTTCGCTCGATGTGTTTCCATTTGAGGTTTCAATAGCTCCCTTTAATTTTTGAAAATACTGCTTTTGTTCACATTTGTTTTTGTTCTTGATTGTTTGAAGGGTTTAGTTGGATGATTTTCCTTTTAGGTTTTAATGGTCATGAGGTTCTTGTGTAATGCCACTTCATCACATTTTTCCACACATGATGGTTGCGCCATTTGAGTTTTTCCACATTTGATCATCTAACATTCTTTTCATGCTCATTTGAACTTTGCCTAAAATGGTTTCATGTTTATTGTTGCCTGAATTTGGATTATCATGATGATTTGGCATTTTCGTCAAGATTTGGGTTTCGGTGCATTAAAAAAATTAAATGAACATTTTGGTGAGTTGAAATCATTTAATTAAGAGTTCAGTTTATGAAATTTTAACTCACGTCCGGAAAGAGTGTATGTTGATGAATGGAAACGAGATTTTTTTTTTAAAATTTCAATGAAACATCAGTTTTTACGAGCCTTCAACTTTTAGTGAAAAATAATGCCTCTTTTCATTTTGGCACTCTTTTGAAAGCCAAAATTAATTCAATTAGGACATTTTCGTAAGAATTCTTTCTACGTCTTAAAATAACCAATATTAAAAATTAAAGATGGGCAGATAGTTTTCAATTTGAAGAAAGGCATAAATTTCTACAAGGATTTACTTTCGATAAAAAAATGTTTGATTATCCCGAGGATTCTCACTAAATATAATGTGGTTCATGCGTACTAGTTGAGTATTAAGGATAGAGGTATTTTACATCCAAACATATTTATTTTGGAGTTGATAGTTGACATTTTTCACCATTCTTGCAATTTTTCAACTTCATTGTTTTATTGTGATGTTAATCTAAATTGATGAAAGCCTTTATTTAATATATTTTTTTTTTTTTGGATGTTATGAGCATGGCAAAGTTTTATGAAAAAAAGAGATTGAAAATATTAACTATAAACGTTTGTGTAACTAGTTAAAGTGAATGTGCAAGAAAACCCCATATTTTATATGGTGGAAAACGTCAAATTAAATTTTATAAAAACCATAAATTCCAATTAATATATTAGGCATTATGTTTGGTCTTTCTCACGTGTTAATATTTGTGATAAAATTCTTGTATAAGCAATTAAGAGGCCGCGGTGGTTAAATTCCATGCCATTAAAAAATCCCGGATGCGAGGAAAATATGGTAACAGATATCTCCCACGAGATCACAAGGAAGATGATAGAGATCCAATTACTAGTCAGATTGGGTAAACCATTTCATTAGATAGATCAACATGTCAGAGTGTTTATTAATTTGATGATGCCATGTGAAAAAACAAAATCTGTTGAGGCAGATAACACCAGATTGTTGGCATTTTGTTAAGATAATTTTGAGATGCGTCTGTGTTCAACAACACATGTATTCCAACAAAGGACGAACACCTTTAGTAACCACTCATACAACTAGATCAAAGATCAACACATTGATGTTTTGATGTGATAAAACCCTTACGGGGAAACATCTACGACCCAAGCCAACGCGGCCACTTGGAGCAATTTAATAATGCAAAAGAAAAAATATTACATAGAGATTTTACAAGAGAGTTTCTCATAATTGATCACCGACAAATGACCCTCCATGCTCTTTAAATAGATATCATGGACCAATCGAGTGTTAATACGTGGATCAATGTAGTCGTCAATATTGAGGAGAATATGAATCATCAGATCACTCTATATCAGGAACATATCGTGAACATATTGTGAACATCATATTTCCTAACTACAAATGCATACTAATGCATACTAAATAAACAAACTAATAAACACACTTTTACCTAACAACATATTAGACCAAGTAGATATTAACTAACTCCTAAGTGTTTAAATATACTAACATCCCCTCTTAAGAACAACTTGGGATAGCATTGAAGGATTTACAATAGTGACACAATAGAATAAGGAATGAGGCATTAGAGCATATCTCCCCTTAATGAAAACTTCCTGAACTCCTAACATAGATTGAAGTTTGGAAAAAATCGCTTATGTAAGAGAATTTTTGAAAATGTCTGCAACTTGATCTTCCATAGGGCAGAAGAGAACTTCAATAACTTGATCATGAATGAGATTTTTAATGAAGTGCATGTGTAGATCGATGTGTTTGTTGCGCTGATGTTGAACTAGGTCATTGGTGAGCTTGATCACACTCCTATTGTCACACCAAAGGCTGGTTGACTGCTACTACTGGAATCCAAAATATTAAAGGATCTGTCGAAGCCACAAGGATTCCTGACTTGCATTACCGTTGATCGGTACTATGCTTCTGCTAAAGAAAGTGCAATAACATGTTGTTTCTTACAGGCCCAAGTGATAGATCCTGAACCAAGGCTGAAAACATAACCTGAAGTAGAATTCTGATCATCGGGATCATCATCCCAATATGAATTAATGAAACCAACCAATAAAGGATTCCCCCTTGAATTGTAATGTATCCAAAACTGAATTGTACCCTGGACATACCAAAGTGTCCTTTTATCTTTTTTCCAATGGATTTCATGGGATTTTTACATATACCGGGAAACAAGACGAACAACAAAGGAAATATTAGGATGGGTATGAGTCAAGTATAAGAGGCTACTAACTAACTAACAGAACAAAGTGGCATCAAATTCAGAAGAAGTATAGGTGGTAGCAAAATTGACTCCAGACTAGAAGGGAGAAGGGGCTGGTTTATAATCTTCCATGTGGAAGTGATGAAGAAGGTCATGAGCATACTTAGAATGGGAAAGAAAAATTCCTTCATTGGTTTGCAAAACTTGGAGGCCAAGGAAATAGTGCAAAAATCCGAAGTATGGCATTTCAAATTTCTTCTTAAGGATGGTTTTCACATGGTTTAAAAGTTTTGAGTCACTACCAGTAAGGATAAGGTCATCAACATAAAGGACAAGGATTATGAGATGGATTCCTACTTTCATGGTATGGACATTAGGATCAGAATGGCATCTAGAAAATTTGACGTCAAAAATAAAGATGTCCATTTTGGCATACAAAGATCGGGGGGATTGCTTAGTACCATAAAGATATTTCTTAAGGTGACAAATAAGGATAGAGTCATTCTGGACATAGGCAGGAGTTTTTTCCATGTAGATTTCTTCTTGAAAATCCCCATGCAAGAAGGTGGATTTAACATCCATCTGATGGACCTCCCATTTTTGTGAGGCAACAAGGGAAAGAACAAGGCAAATGGAATTCATTTTGGCTATAGGGGAAAAAGTTTCATTATAGTCAATTCCTTCAACTTGGGAAAATACTTTGGCAAATGATCGAGCCTTGTGCCTTTCAACACTTCAATCTGATGCATACTTAGTTCCGTAGACCCATTAACATCTGACAAGTTTTCTTTCTTTTGGAAGAGGTACAAGATCCCAAGTATCGTTTTCCATTAAAGAATGATACTCTTCATTCATTACTGTATCCCAATATGGATGAACTAAAGCTTCTGCAAATGTCTCTGGATCACGAGTCTCTGAAACTTGAACCAAAAGAGAAGAGGCTCGTTGGAATTGTGAACATGTCTTACACTGATTTGAAGGATCACCGACTGCTTCTCATGTTGAACTAACCCATCTAGGAAGAAGTGGTGTTGGTGTTGGTTTAGGTTCAATGGACTCATCTGGAGTGTTGGTCCTAAATTCTGCACCTAACCGCTAAAGGGAAAATCTAGGCCACCTCAATTTTATGATGATTGGTTTTCTGATAATTTGGTTTTGTTGGTCAGCTTAAGGATAGGTTTTTTAAGATGGTACTATGGTTGAACAAGCCACACAGTATAAAAGTAGGTTCTCCTTTTATAATGGTATGGATATTGATATACAGTTGGGGATATGGAAATACAAACACATAAAACATCAACAAGAAATGCAACAAACAACTTGCTATGTGAGAACAAAGACTTAAAACAATATCTTAAGACTTAGACAAATATCCAGATGAAAATCATTCAACATGTGGTCAATTAGTTAATCTATTCACTAAACAATAGCTGTATAACATGTTTCATAATCAGTGAGCAAATAAACTAAAACCGTGGCTGAAAGAATAAGGAAATGTACATTGCACACATCACAAAATTCGCATTCAAGACAAGAATCAACACATAAATATTTGAGTAAGGGAACACAACTGTCATCAACATATATTCACTAGGTGGAGAACTTTACAGTCATATGAATAGGTCCAGCCTCTTATGCTGCTTCTATTTTTCTCCAAAAACTCCAACCCCCAAAACATACAGAAACTACATATTTATCAGAGTTGCAGAGGCTCGCGTCCTCCTGGGACTGAGACTCAACTCTACATTACTAGTTGTAGAACAACTTATTAACTTAAACAAAACTCTGTTGAAGTACAAAAATGTATACTTCATTGAATTAATAAAAAATAGTGGTTCTTATCACACATAAAATACCACTTGTTAATTTAATCTAAAAGAAACCTCCAGTTGAACAACTAAAAACTGCTATTAGCAATGAAAATGGACTGATGCATGCGCTGGAATGAACTAGTCTTGGAAAAAAAAGACTCGGAGTTACATAATAGAGTTCTGTATTGAGCACTGGCATCCACACAAGCTGTTTGAGGCCTCTGGAGGATAACTAGTTGTCTGTGTAGATTTTCACATTATCTGCTTGAGGAAGAGGTAGGTCTTCTGCAATGTTCTGGAACCAATTTGCAATGATCTGGTACTGAGACTTAACTCTCTATATGTAATAAATATTTCGGTAGCTAAGCGTACTATGCTATGACCCGCCAGATGCCATATGTACCTTTGGATTAGTTGAAAGTGGGTGATGACACTGGTATACTATAGTTTAACTCAGAGCGGTTCTGTTCGCTGTAACAACTGTTGTCCAAATGGTCATGGTAAAGGACGTAATTGGTTATGAACAAGAGGACATGGAGGACAAGTGTCCAATAGAGAGATGGGATGAGTGGATGCATATGATTTGGATGTAGGAAGTATCGACGGTAAGTAAGTGGAGGACAAGTGGCAAGTCGAGAGAGTGGCAGTATCAGGTGATAGTTTGGCAGGATTCCAGAGGGGGGTGGGGTAGGCGGTAAGT
>JASDQU010739038.1:0-15790 GCA_032191745.1 Picea mariana
TAGGTAATCGTTAACCTATAGTTCGAATCGTGAGCGACTGTCGCAGTCTTCCCTCACGGCATCGTGGGTCCTCTCGAGCTAGGTAATCGTTAACCTACAGTTAGAGCCACGGCGAGAGTGCTAATAGGCTGTGGCAGGGCTGCTGACACACCTCTCCCTCAATCTCTCTGGAACTCGTGTGTGGCCCCTTTACACCATATGTGAGTCTAGTCGGCAAGCTATCGTCAGCTTGCATCATCAACCATCATGTCAGATCATGTCAACAACATATCATGAATCAATAGCATATCATCAAAACCGCAGAATATCACTGTAAATGAAAACAACTCAAATAGCCCACTCCCTGACTCAATCCGGAGTCCAAGGGAGTCCCACCGATGCCTCTGCATCCTCAAGNAAAACATCCTGTCATCAATCATGACACATCATCATCAAGGTCAAGTGGTTCATCATCATAAAAATCCAGATCACTTGCGAGCAAGTGTCCCCAAAGAATAAGTTTTGTTGGTGCGCCAGAGCGGGATGTTACAGTTGTTCTTCAGTCTTTTGGCATGAGAGAAACATACCTTTTGAGGTTTCTCCTGTATGATTTGACACATGTGATCTGCCTGCTTCTTCCGACATTTAGATTCATAGTGCCCATATTTTTTGCAGTAATAACACTGTATGCTTGATTTTTCATTTGATATTCTCCCTCTACCTCTTTAAGGCTGAAAATTTTGATTCTGGTGTTGTTGTCTATGACCTTGAAAATTTTGATGTTGGCTCTGTTGTCTATTACCTCCATTCGAGTGTTGGTGACTTCTAGTACTCCCTCGTCCTTGGTGACCTCTGCCCCTTCCTCTTCCTCTCCCTCTGCTGAAGGAGAATTGAGTTTTGAAGGCATTGGCGATTGACTCATCTGTGAGATGCAGTATGGTCTCATGTGTCATTAGGGAACTAGTCAGTTCATCTATTGAAAAATGTGACAGATCCTTGGATTCAAGGATTGCTGTAACAACCATTTCGAAATTCTTTGGTAAACTTTTGAGGACTTTCTCAACAATGCATTGATCAGTGATGGCTTCACCAGTCAATCTGATCTGGTTCACGATTCCCATGACTCTGGTCATAAACTGATCCACATTTTCAAACTCTGTCATTCTTAAAGTCTCGAATTGTGTCCTCAAGGTTTGCAGTTTGACTGTTTTGACCCTGTCATTGCCTTGGTAGGCTGGTTTAAGGATGTCCCAGTCCTGTTTTGAAGTACCAGCACCTGTGATTTTTCAGAAAATCGAATCATCCATAGAATTTAGCTTTATTTTCTTTGTTCCTCTGAGTTGCCTGAGCAATTCTCTATTGGTTTGTCATGGCAGCAAGGTCTGTTGGATCTGGTTCCACATATATAAGATCCACTGAATATCAGCACTCTTGTGCTTGCAAGAAGGATTTCATTCGAAGAGACCAAAACTCATAGTTCTTTCCAATAAGAATCGGACCTTAAGTTGGTCCTAAATTGCTAGACGTCATCATATTTAAAGAATTTGAACAAAACAGAAAAAAAAAATGGAAATTTTTTTTGTTTACCTGTTTCTTGCACCTAAACCAGGTTTGCTAATTTCTCTGTCCCTCAATTTGCTGAAATCCGAAATATCCTCACGCTTATTCAAATGCATTTTCAAGATTTCGCGTTTCGGGACTTTCTTTTTCCCGATGTCAAGAGTCCTTGACCATATGTCCTTCCGATCTATGAAATGTCGATTTGCCGAAATGGATTTAACAACAATTATCCCTAAGGCTATACCTCCGGTCCATGTGACCGCTTCCCATATGACCGCAGTCTTATTTCAGGGTTTTACGATGCAAAGCACCCAACCTCTTATCTCTTGGATGGCTGAAATGCCGAAATGACCTTTATCGCATTATCCCCTTGAGTTATGCCTTGGTCCATCTAACCACTACTCATAAGACCACAGTCTTATTTTGGGGTTTCGTGACTCAAGCACCCGATGTCCTGTCCTCTTGACCCCCGAAATACCGATACGCGAAATGCCGAAAGGGAAAATAGTCCTTTTCCTTTTGGAAAATCTCCTGAAATCTTGGATTGCTACCACGCGTCTCCTCAAGATGGACGGTCCTCCTGCGTTTCATGATTTTCTAACATGCAACCCCCGGTGACACAAATCCTCTGTCAACATGAAACCCTAGTAGCCGAAATACCGACGGTTTCCTCGATCTCTGCCATGTGTCCCAACGAATGGATGGTTGTGATCTTTTCGAGATTTTGGGACTTTCTCCATGGAGTGTCCCAACCTTCGTCAACAAGACCTCCGATATCCCAAACTCTAAAATGTCGAAATTTTGATGGTGCTTGGATGTGCTACCACGTGTCCTAACGAATGGACATCTGTGATCTTTTCAGGATTTCAGGACTTTCACCGTGGAGTGTCTCAACCTTCGTCAACAAGACCTCCGATATCCTGAACTCCGAAATGCTGAAATTTTGATGGCACTTGGATCTGCTGCCACGTGTCCTAATTGATGGACGGTCGAGATGATTTTGGGATTTCGCATATCAGGGTTTGGAGTGCAATCTCCTTTGCTCGTCGAACTCCCGATTCCAAATTTCACAATAGCGTTAAATCGATAGCTCATGATCTTCCTCGATCTAATGGTCTAGAATGAATTGGGATTTTGTGATTCGTGAATTCTCACGGAAGTCTTCTGACCTTTACATCATGTGAGTCAGCGAAATGCTGAGATCTCATCGTGTGTCCCTTGATGAATGGTCCTAATGATTTCATGACTTCGCAAGTCAATTTTTTTCCTGTGCGCTCCAGAGGACTAAGCCTCATGCACTTTCTCATTAATCCAATGGCTATCGGTCCTCTGTGCAAGATCTCACAACTGTGATTCTTTCACCTTTTCTGCACTCTCCTCGTCCCTTCTGAACTGAATTTTCACCTCAGATCTGATCGCAGGATGGATCTTACGGCTACGATTGCTCATTCTTGGTTGCTTTCACGAGTTCTTTGCTATTCTTGCAAAGATTCTCTCTTATGGAAGAAAATTCATGAATCTTTCACAGATTTGAAAGAATTACACAAATTCTTTGAAACATTTTGTTCTCTGCAACCATCTTTGATGGATTTGAGAGAATTTTTGAAATTCTTTAAATGATTCTACCTTTTTCAACAATCTTTCACTAATTTGAATGAATTTCTTTGAATTCTTCAAATGTTCCTGCCTCCTACAGCTCTTCTTCGTGAATCTTTGACGAATCTGAAATTGTTCACGATTCTTTAAACTTTCTTCTTCTACAGTTTCTTCTTCCTCAATCTTTTTAGCGTATAGCACTCTGCTTCCTCGTGTGAGCTTCCTACGAGGATCTTTTGAGCCGATGGCAGATAGCTCTCCAAGCCTTTTGAAAAAGTTGTGTCCCATGCTCTGGATGTCGATTTAAGCTATGCACTGTGAGGATCATGTTGCTCTCCAGTCTGTGTGAAGAGGCTTATTGCTGAAGCTCTGATACCATGATAAATTGTGAATCAAGAAATGCATAGAGAAAGAATAGAGAAAAAATAGTATTCAATATATTGAGAATGTAAGGAGAAATTACAATGACAAGAGTTAAAAAAGAAGTGATGTGCAAAAGGAAAATAGTTGAGCTAAATAGGCTCAAGAGAATCAAGAAAAGAAAGTACAGCTGGCCAGGACAACTGGTAGTGTACAGTTAGCCTGTTGAGGTTACATTATATTTAACAGATAACACTTCCACACCAATCGACGACTCTGATTAATTCCCACTCACGTAGCTGACTTGTATCACACCCACATCCACAACTTTCATGATGGAAAACAATATCTACTACTTGACAAATGATGGCAACCGAATCTCTTCATTGATATGAAGTGGTGTGGTTCCTCATGCAGTTTTTAACCTCTCTCTGATACCAAATTAAAAATTCAATTGTTCTCTTGCATAGTAGAGATTTGATGCACTCACACCTGCTATGATACCAACTTAAAAAATTGATATCAATCAACCTCAATAACATTGAGGCCACAAGGGAACATCACAAGTGAGACTACACTCACACAAAATCAATACCAATTTGATAAATAACATACAAATATATAGGCTAGGATAGTCCCTAACAACCTCCTAAATTGGTGGATCTTAAAACCACTCAACCATTAATCTAGCAATATGTTTTAACCATTTCCTAACTATGGAATTTTTCCATTATTATCCAACATAAATGTCAATTATAATGCTCAAGAATTTGCAGGTCTCTCTGTATTCTGATCGTTACACATCTGGAATGCTCTCCCATTTGAATAGAACACATGAGCTTGGCCATGAAGACGATAATGTGCTATAGCAGGGCGACTAGAGGGCATGCTTTAAAGAGTGTAAAAACGCAATCGTAATGAAATAATTCTCTCTGAACAGAGACCACTGCGAGGGAGGGACTAATTGCTTTGCAACTATTTCCCTTGTTGGAGTTAATGTCCTTGTAGGAATTGAGTATTTAATACTTTGAGGTTGACATAGGCATATCTTTGACATATTGTCTTATTTTGACAGGTTACAAATAAAGTAAATGCATTTTATATTTTTAATTTTGTTGTTTAACCTTGCTAAAACACATGAAGGAATATTTTGCAATCTATTTTGAAAACCATCAAACATATGATAAGTTGCTAACATGGACAACAATGAAAGGGTAGCTTTGAGGTACAAGTCTCTAGTGACAAAGAAGTCACTTGTGACGACACAAGCTCGATTACTATTCAAGAGAAATATATTGGTTTGGTTTGGTTTTGGTCATAAGCAACAATGAAGATTTGGGGATCATGGGTCAACATGTGAATGAAGATAGGTCACTTGCAATGCAACTATCAAGCTTGATTCGTCATGCTACTTTTATTTTCACTCTTCTCTATCACTGGTTAGGTAAGTTGGTTGGAATTAAAGGATTGGGGAAATCATGTGGGGTTTGTGTGTTGTATAGGGTGTTGATATTATGGTAGTTGCGGGAGGTATTTACCTCCATGTGTAAACCTAACGAGAATAGAATATTTCAGGAAGCAAGAAGAAACCCTAATGAGTTGACTAATAACCCTAGAAGACTAGTCAGCTCAAGAAGATAATTGGTATTAGGTTATTAGCCTACAAGAGAAGAAGTCGGCCAGAAGAAATATTATATACTAAGTAAATAGACACCCAGAATGAGAAGTCGGCCTAGGCAGTTAGCCATAATTAGTATAAATACACGAGGCCAATCTTCATTCTAGCAGGCATTCTTAGAATTGTAGAGTAGCACTTGTGTGCAGTTACCTAGTTTGTGTGCAAGTTTGGAGGAGAGATGTTGTTGCAGCTGCTGCAGCTAGCAGATTGCATTTTGTCTTGGACTATCTCTTTAGTTATGGTTTGGACTATCTGATCAACTCTTGTTTGGTGCACTATCCTTGGGGAAATGTGTGCTACCCTTTGTTTGGTTATTTAGCCTAGGGTTTGCTTCTAGAGTGATTCTTTGTCAAGGTTAATGTGCTCGAAGGGTGGCTTCGGCCTATGGTTGGGTGACAATAGTGATATTATCGATGGTAAAATGAGCACATCCATTATATTCTAACAGGTTATGGGCCCACACCTCCTTCATTCAGTCTGACCACTAGAAGGGAGCATAGCCATAAGTATACTAAGCTCATTGAATAACTGTCGCTAGGGTTTCTAGCAGGAGGACTTACCAAAGCACTATCACTAGGGTTACTAGCAGGTGCAGTTGCACAAACCCTAATCCTCTCGTTGAGACACATTAAGTGAAGGGATTGACCTAATTTTTGGATAGACTAGTGTGCCCCATCCTAGAGCACCTCCTAGTACTCTCAGCAAGCTAAGATGTCAAGTTAGAGTTTCTGGTCAAATCTAGAGTTGACCAAGTCAAAGAAGCCATGACTTACTCTATGAAGTCAGAAAATAAGTTAGATGGAGCTTCTAACTTCAGAGCGTGGAAGACAAATATTGACCTCATCCTTGCCAAGAATAAAGTTTTGGATATCGTGAAAGGAAAGATCATGGAACTAGAGTTTGAAGAAGGAAAAGAGAAGGAACCACACAACGTTGCAGTTATGGAGAAGTTCAAAGACACTGACATCAATGTCATGAGTATAATAGTTGACTCTATAAAATATCACTTGATACTCTACATCTACCATCTTGACTCATCGAAGAAGATGTACAATTCCCTAACAATCCTCTTCTCAGTCAGAAACATTGGACAGGTAATGAGTCTGAAGAATGAGCTCTGTGACATGAAGATGAATTATGATGACAGGATAACATCATACTTTGTGAGGATCTCTTAGTTAAGATATCAACTACAAGCTATTGAAGAGATCATCTCAGAGAAAGAACTAGTAAATATAGTACTCAACGATCTTCCCAAGACATGGGATGCATTTTCCGCAAGCATGAGCACAAGGAAGGGGTGTCCTACATTTGAAGAAATTTGGACTTGCTGTGCTCAAGAACAATCAAGGATCAGTGCAAAAGAGAAATCCCAAAAGAAGTACGATGATCAAGCCTTTACAACAAGATTCAAGTATTTTAGGAACAAAAGGAAGTTTGGTTCAAGGAAGAATCCAAATCAAGAGAAAGACATGTCAAAAATACAATGCTTCAACTGTTGAAAGTATGGTCACTACATGACTCATTGTCCCGAGCTAAAGAAAAGGAAGGGGAAACACGAAGCATCAGTTGCCGAAGAAAAGGAACCTACAAAGAAGACCAAGTAGGATAAAACATACTTCTTCTTCTAAGACAAGGTAACAATACTCCTAATAGTTCTTGTACATACCATATTTTCTATACATATCTTGCATATATACTTCTTAGAAGATAATGTGTTCAAGGAGAAACTATACCTATGGAAGAAACAAAAAGGATTGCTATCATTATGACTACAAGTCAGACAATACAAATGAAATGATGAAGTACATCAAACAATTCATGTGGAAGTTATTACATAAGTAATAGCTACAAGACAAGCCGAAATCAGAATCAATCTTGAAGTAAAAGAAAAGAGGTAAAAGACAGGAAGAAGTCAGCAATCAAGAAAAATTTGGAGAATGAAATATGACACCTTGCAGAAGGAAATAAGGATGCAGACGGAAGCGTGGATTATGGAGGGAGTCGATTATATATTTCCAAAAGAAACACATGCACTCATACATGAAGCAAGGATTAGGAAGGAGATAATCGTATGATCCATTTAATATGATCAAGTATATACCCATGGTGGCATCCATGAAAGGTAGCACATGTTCAATTCGACCTTAGAAGAAGTCTTTCTCGAAGAGAATCCTTAAAGTATCCCTGGTTGTCCATCCACATTCGTGATCCTACGATGAAAGAAAGAAGTGTAATCTCTAGGGCATGGAATATATAAGAAATTCCATGGAACAAGAGCTAAAGACAAGCATGAGGAAGAATGTGAAGATTCCAAGAAAGAAAGAAAAGACAAAACAACTAGTCATTGTATCAAGAATCGTAAGATTACCAGCCTGATATGAAATCACTAAAAGCAATCAAGCAGAAGAACTGAAAGTTGTGATGAATAACAGTGTATGGAAGACTTATGAATGAAAGCATTGCGATATCTAGAACTAGAGGTTCTCCAAGATGGAGGGAGAAGACTATGATGATTACTCATTCTAGTAAACTAGACATACCTCTACATGAGTCATTATATCATCTGCAATAGCCATGGGTTGGAGTTCTACATAAGATGAATGCAAAGACTATTCTCCATAGCAGTTGAACAAAGGGCGTATGAAGAACAACCTCAAATATTTGAGGCATACCAAAAAGACACCCTTCTATGCAAATGGAAGAAGACAACTTGATGGAGAACCTCCAATGCACAACACAAGTGTGGTGAAGACTTTCTATAATAGAGATATTGTATCAAAATGATTACTCAGAAGATTAGGATGATGGATTTCTAATCCATGACAAATATCTCATAATAACAGAAGAAGTGCCACATGGATATGTTCTAGTTTGACCCTTGCCACGATGTTGTGAGCTAGCAGAAACCAAAGAGGACTCCAACAATGGTATACTTTATTGATCAGAGCTATATGAAGCCTTCAGAGAAAACAAGTGTTCCAGACTGAAGTACATTTGAGATCAAGAATTACATCCTTCGTGATGATGTCCAAAAAAGAGAAAGTGGTTCTCTAATATATATCTCCACAGATGAGAAGATGAGCAAACATTTTGGTAAATCTTCCTTCCAAGATGAAAGAGTTTGCATACTCAATTTGGAGCTCATGGAGACGACTTCCTTATTAAAAAAGGAAGAGATGAATCCCAAGTTGGGAGGGAGCAATGATGTGTTATTGATTTATGGACAGCCATTTTTCAGTTTGAAAAATGGTCTAGGATGAGCAGTTTGTTTCCAGAGTCGAAAAGTGGTTCGAGATTTTAGACGGACAGACAGTTTCCAGTTCAGAAAATGGTCCAGATCGAACGGTCATTTTCATAATGAAAATGGTGTGATGGATTTTTGATGTACCATATATAATGATTTCCCATTGTGGTTAACATGGGGAATGGTCTAGGGCAGTCTCTCTTCTTGAGGGTTACTCAAGAAGATTGGCCCACCTCGCCAGACAATGATTTCCCATTGTGGTTAACATGGGGAATGGTCCGTTTTTGGAGGTTGGTACAAGAAAATCATTTCCTTAGGAAATGGTATAGATAGTCATTCCTTAGGGAAGATTCATTCTCTACAGGTTGCACTTTGTTTAGTGCCAGAGGAATGGCCTAGGGTGGGGAATTTTCTAGGTTCTGCAATCAGGGACAAACATTCCTTAGGGCAGACTCATTCTCTCTAGGTTACACTTTTTATGGTGTCGAAGGAATGGCCGAGGGTGGGGAATGGTCCAAGCTCAGAAATCAAGACAGTTATTCTTCCTTGCTTGAGAAGAATATTCCAGATAGCTCATCATTGATTTTTCACCTTTTGAGGGCAGATGCTCTTCCAAGATCTCACAAATGTGAGTGGAAGAATGGCCCAGATGATTCAATTTATATCATAACAATGTTTCCATGTAGGTTGATATCAGATGATTATTATGAAGATTCTATGTCTCTAGATAGTAGATGTATACTACTGTGGTGGATATGTTCCACTTTTTGTGACTATACGTCATTGATCAAGTACCTGTGTGCTACTTGGTGTGGTAGTGTACCAATGGATTGAAGTTGTGTACTACTATGGATAGACACAATTGTGTTCTATTGAATGATATTGTTCTGATTTCCTTGAAGATGATCTGCAGTGCTAAAAATGATTATCAGCTAGATGGATGATCAATGGATAGATATTTCCCAGATGGAAAATGGTTCAGGACATTTACTTTTTCTAGGACATATGTCGAGATTAGAAGAATGGCTCGTGTGTCACTCTCTGGTGTGAGTGACTTATCCAACATCATGTCTAAATTACTCAGATAGAGTATGGTTTCGAGAGATGATGCAACTGATGACACTGATGGTGATGATGGTGCTCACAATCTAGTATATACAACTATGTTGATGCTACCGAGTGAATGGTATGTTTGTTCTCAAGACCATTACTTGTAATACCTCCCTAGATAGGAGTGAGTGTTAATATTATGGTAGCTACAAGAGGTATTTACCTCCACGTGTAAACCTAACGAGAATATAATATTCTGGGAAGCAAGAAGAAACCCTAATGAGTTGGATAATAACCCTAGAAGACTAGTCAGCTCAAGAGGATAATTGGTATTAGGTTATTAGCCTACAAGAGAAGAAGTCGTCTAGAAGAAATATTATATACTAAGTAAATAGACACCCAGAATGATAAGTCGGCCTAGGCAGTTAGCCAGAATTAGTATAAATATAGGAGGCCAATCTTCATTCTGGCAGGCATTCTCAGAATTGCAGAGCAGGACTTGTGCGCACTGCAGTTTCCCAGTTTATGTGCAAGTTTGGAGGAGAGATACCATTGCAGCTGCTGCAGCTAGCAGATTGCGTTTTGGCTTGGAATATCTCTTGGTTATGGTTTGGGCTATCTGATCAGCTCTTGTTTGGTGTGCTACCCTTTATTTGGCTATCTAGCCTAGGGTTTTCTTTCAGAGTGATTCTCTATCAAGGTTAAGTTGCTTGGAGGGTGTCTTTGACCTATGGTTGGGTGACAATAGTGATATTGTCAATGGTAAAATGAGCAAGTCCATTATATTCTGACATACGATGGTTTGATTTGTAAGACATTGGAGGGAACATGAAGAAAATGCACAAAAAATTTGATGCATTGGGGGGAGATATTATTAATTAACAAATCGAGAGGAAGGAAGATGAATGGGGAAAATGGCAATGATTTTGTAGACATGATGATTGACATCTACTAGAGGGCCAATGGCACATACATAAAATAAAACAACGGGGGTGACCTAAATAGCCATCTTTTGGACATATTGACTATTATAATTAATACTTTGATAATTAATTTGGATAGGGAAACATTGGAGACATTAACAAATACAATGTGATAAAAAAGAGTGTAGGAAGAGCTTGAGTGTATGGATGGCAAGGGTGGTCGAAAGTCATGTGATCTTCCAAGTCTTGAATACCTACAATGGACTATGAAGAAAACATTGAGATTCATTTATTCCTTGATTCCATTGTTGTTTCCCTGGAATAAATGGAGGCCTTCACTATGGTAGAGGGGATACAATATTCATGAGTTTGTTATTTGTGGCAATGACATCCCAATTGATAGCTATCATAGAACTATAGGAGAGAATAACTTATTCTTAAAAATAATGACAAAAAATTGATACATCATTACATCATAATAGGTACATATAAATTAATAGAAGAATAACATATTGTAAATAACATTGAAGGAGATGACAAGTCGATAAACAAGGGAAATAGTTGCAAAGTAGCTAGTCCTTGCCTCATATATATTTTAAGTATTCGTATAAATGCGATGTCATGTTGTAAATTGATTGGGAGTCGGGACTTTCAAAATCATTCTAATGAGATTGATGAGATTGAGAGATGACAATGCAATACTGTGTATTTATTGCATTCTCATTAACGTACCAAGTTGTATTGGATTAAATAAAATAGTACAAAATACCCATCTATCAATTATCTGTAACAAGTCAAAGTTTTTTCTGATTGATTTGTGCTTTGCTATCATTGCATCCATGTCACATTATTCTTCCCACGCAAAATCATGGTGGAACCCTAATTTTGTGTTGATCCCCATCTAAATAAGAGAGAAAAGAGGAAGATGAGCATAAAGGGATATACATATTCTATGAAGACAATTTGAATGATTTTGTACTGATAAAACGAGGTGTGGGAGGTATTGGTGTCTTTGAAAAGAAGTTCTGAGTATTACGTTATGATGTAGAGAAAAATGTTGACATTCCACCCAAACATTGGCCCACTAATGGCCCTTTTATTGTTACCTCAACTTCTATTCTATAAAATAATGTTTGAAATTAAAATATTGATAGATTGCATGTATTAGTCTTAGTATGCAGATATATGGTTTGCAAAATACTAGAGAAAGAACCAATATTCCTCATATTTAAAATTTCATCGACTACATAAATAAAATAAATACACGCAACCCAAATGGAGATAAAAATATTTCACATTGTAATTTTGTTTCCAAAATATTCTCAAAAAATAGAGGGACATAGCCAAATTGAAGGAACAAAGATACATGTTTAACATCACTGGGGAGAGTGAACACCCTTCTGCTTTCCCTTTTGATTCAGCTTAATAGTTGTGATTTATTCTTTCTTGATAAATCATATTTGTCTAGAGAAACAAATTGATGACATTCACTATTCGATCATCGTCAATGAAGGACTGCACCACTATCAATAACTTATAATGATCGAGGTTATTCAAACACTTCACTATATCCTCTCCTATATATATATATATATATATATATATCAAGCGGTTCCGGCTCAGTCGTCTTTCCCTCTGGCCTCATGAACCTATTCTTAGACTCCTTCCCTTTGACTTACCTACCGGAATACTTACAAATCGAATGAAGGAGCCTTGCTAATGATCTTCTACTTTCAAGGATGGTGGGTCGCTCGAAGAAATCGGTCACTTGAAGAAATGACACGTGTAATGTCCTCGGCCATCATCCCACTGGCCGAGGAAATGCTACTGTGTGGAACAACATCATTCTCATACTTAATTAATAACATGCATTTAAGTCATATTAAACAAATTAACTTAGAGTAAGCACAAGATTACTACTAACATAAATAATCCCTATCATTAACAATAATTCATATGCACAATAGAATACATGATACATATAAGCATCATAGGCATGCAAAAAATAATATTAAGCATAAGCTGATACTTATCTTTGAAACCGTGGTAATTCCACCAACCACATGCAGGCCTTCCATGATCCTCCCAGCCTTTGACCACGCTACTCATCATGCTCAATAGTGGGTCACCCCTGAGATGGGACTAAGCTCCACCCAAGACAAGGAAGCATAGTCTAGGCTGAGGTTATATGGAAAACTGCACATAATAACTTGAAGGATTATTCCCAGGATGCCTTCTTATGCCCACTACTCACAGACTCTTATTCCCGACACGCCTGTTCCACCCAGGAGTATACACCTTCACAAGAACAGTCCATCAGTGCTTCACCTCCCTCTTTGTGTCTCGGCAACAGGGTGCATCAGGAAGTCTTAGATCTTCATAGCTGGTGTTGGACTCTCTCTGGAATAATACCACTTCCCAGCAGACTCCTTCACTTGGAAATAGCTTCTCACAGGCCTGACAGAATGCCTCTTTAACTTCAGGGCCTTAAAACCCAATTCTTTAGCCCCTTCCGACTCAATTCTCGCATGGTGAGGACAACCACAACACAACCCCACTTAGGAAAACATAAAAAAACAACCTACAGACAGATCGGGTATGGATTCAGCTCTGCAATGGCAGATAGACTGGGTTCTGGAACTCACAATTCGAATTTCCCCTCCTTACCAGTTCTCTCAATGATGCATAGGTATGTCAAGAGCAGACGCAAACCAATAACAGAATTAGATGGATGATGTTTTGGTCTTCAGGAAGACATCTCAGTTTTCTGGTTCTTAGAGTTGCATGAGGGTATCTGAAATCAGACCCAAAGGATGATGGAATGAGGAGCGACCCCCTCCATGGCTGACTTCTGTAGTTTTTTAACTACATGTGCTTGGGTCGACACATGTCACCCATGAAGCTGCATGCACTCCATCAGCATGCATTCCTATCCAGGAACTTAGGACACAACATATATTTCACATGGATTTTGGAATAATATTAAAATATTATTCCCAAGGACCTAAGCCCCTAGGCTCAACACCTAGCCTCTCTTTCCAAGCTTCTACCCCCCAATCCCTTACCCAATATGTGGAAGCTTATTCCCCCATCACTTATTCATCGTGGTCGGTCTGCACGCAGCAATGTTTATATTTTTATTAATGTTCTGCATGATTAAATATACAAAAGCAGGCTTTCAGCCTTAACACTTAGGCTCTCCAGCCTAATAACACATAATTCCACCAGCTTATATAAACTTGCCTCACCAGCCTATAAATCATAATTAAAATTCATAATGAAAGATCTATATTTCATAAACATGATTTACAATAGGCCTCGGCCTTGGGGACATTACAATCCCCTCCCCTTATTTTGCACTGTCCTCAGTGCAATTTTACACTGCATCTGCAAGCTTTTCAAAATTTTCAAAAAGATGTTGGTACTCTGCCCGCATAACATCTTCATGCTCCCCTATATTGTCCTCAAGATCGTACCAGGTCCGCTAGACCTTTACAAGCCCTATAGCTCAATTTCGGAGCTGTTTGTTTTTCCTGTCCAATATGCGCACAAGATGCACTTGCAGGACACCTTCTTGTTCCACCTGAATCACATTCCAATCAATAACATGATTAGCATCTGGTATATATTTCTTAAGGAATGAAACATGAAACACATTATGTACAGTCATAGATGCAGGCAATGCAAGCATATATGCAACTGGCCCAATCCTTTCTAGGATTTCAAATGGCCCAGAAAATATGGCTGCCAACTTGGCGCAACTTCCCTGCTTTAGGGAACTCCTGTTAGCTTTCACTTTCAGGAAAACATGATCACCCACTTTGAACTCTCTGTGGGTTCTGTTCTTATCTGCATAACTTTTCTACTTGTCCTGGGAAGCTTTCAAATTCTTCTTAATTTTTATCATTTGGTCCTCCATCTCCTTGAGCAACTCTATCCCAACTACTGCTCTATCAGCTAGATTATCCTAGGTCACTGGAGTATTGCACTTTCTTCCATAAATTTCTTCAAATGGGCTCATCTTCAATGATGAATGATACCCATTATTGTAGATGAATTCTACCAAGTGTAGGTAGTCTTCCCATCTTGATGGTTTGTCCATCAAATACATTCTCAGTATGTCTTATATTACTCGGTTCACCCTCTCTGTCTGTCCATCAGACTCAGGATGATAAGTTGTAGTAAAGTTCAGATTCGTTCTGAATCCTTTGAACAATCCTTTCTAGAAATTCAAGGTGAATTTTGGGTCTCTGTCTGACACAATTGTTTCAACAAATTTCATGCAATCGTGCCACTTCCTTTATGAAAATATTAGCAACATCTGTTTCCTTGTGAGTAGTTTTCAATGGAATAAAATGGGCATCTTTGTAAGCTTGTCCACCACCACCATGATCGAATTATGTAGCTATCTTGTTCTGGGCAATCCTCTAATAAAATCCATTGTCACCACTTCCCACTTCCACTCAGGACTGGGTAAAGGTTGCAACAACCCTGTTCGGTGCCTATGCTCAGCTTTAACTTTTTGACACTCCATACATCTGGCGATGTATTCATTGATCTCTCTCTTCATACTTGACCAAAAGTAATGGCTCTTGACCATTGATATTGTTTTCTGATATCCAGGGTGCCCTGCATACGACACATTATGCATCTCCTGCAAAATCATCTGTTTCAAGCACGACACATTGGATACAAAAATTTTGTTCTTGTACAACAGTATTCCATCAGTTTCCAATTTATAAATTTCCATCTTCTCTGGCATCTTACCTTGCTGTAGCTTGGCTACCAATTCTCTGTACTACAGATATACATTTGCAGCCTCCAAAATTATGTTTTTAATATCAGTCCTATACATTCTAATTGTTGTAGCATGTAATTCATGCACTCTCCTACTGAGTACATCAACCACTTTGTTATCCTTTCCTTTGATATGCTTGATCTCAAAGTCATACTCACACAAAAATTCCAGCCACCTACTTTGTCTAGCATTTAAGGTTGGCTAATCAAACAAATATTTCAGACCATTATGGTCTATTATGAGTTAAAACCTCCTTCCCATGAGGTAATGGCTCCATTTCCTTAGAGCGTGAACGGTTGCTGTCAACTCCAAATCGTGAGTGGAATAATTATTTTCATGCTCTTTCAACTTCCTGGACTCATAATAGATTACAAATCCATTATGACTGAGAAATCCTCCCAACCCTTCTTTACACGCATCTATGCACACCACAAAATCCACATTTGGATCTGCAATCCTCAATATTGGATCATTGGTTAACAGCTGCTTCAATCGCTGGAAAATTTTCTCACACTCTTTAGTCCACTGAAACTTTTCCTCCTTCCTTTGCAAAGAAGTGATAGGGTGAGCTATCTTTGAGAACCCTGCGATAAACCTTC